>SNQJ01S0073188.1:81194-96357 GCA_010110895.2 Picea sitchensis | reverse complement strand
GTATCTACATGTTCATTTTCCTTCATGTCCAAATAACTTCATCAATCTTGTGGTCCAAAACCCATGACTAGGGTTGACATCAATGACAACAACCAATCTTCCAACAGAGTTATGAAGTCGTTAGTGTGGGGGGAGGTCCTGGGGTCGAACCCCACGGACTCCCAATGCAATTTTATATAACCATATGAACAAAAATGAGGGGGACACGTGGCACCCATGGATTGGGCCACGTGTCCTCATATTACTTGCCACCAATCGAACACGTGTCACCATCCAATACACCAGCAACCAACCAATAGACAACTGCCACATCATCACCGTATAGCCTATATGGTCCTGTCACATCACCGTACGGACTGTACGGACTATATGGATAGGTACAGTCAGCATCCAAAAATTTTCCCTGTTTGGCTTGGCGGACAGATCGCGATATCTCCTTCATATGGACTCCATTTGAGAAAGTAAATATACCGCTGGAATCAGGAAGACGAGACGGACGCAATGGCACTGTTTTCATCACATTCTGAGCACTTTGAAAATTGAGCAAAATTTGATCCCCTGATCATCTTTGGAAATTATCCACACCAATTTAATTCAAACAAGGTTGGTCCATTACCACAATCTCTTAGCCCACCACATCTAAAAAAATTCTAAGAACGCACTAAATTTTCCTCCTCAGGATGTGCCAAAATAATTCTTTTAGTCTAGGTAGGATCTCAGGGGTAGGCATCCAAATAACCCCCCGTTATAAGGTTCTCACATTTTGAAACTATAGAAGTTAAGAATAGGGATCTTTAAAATCCTCCAAGTCAAGTGTTCCTATACAATAAGGTAGGGATATACCTGTGAAGGGTCGAAGGCCGAGGTCTAGTTGTTCTGCACATCCCTCCTTGAGTCACACAAATCTTGTGAGGGTATCCAGCCCGTGACCCATTTATTAGGCCAAAAATCTAAATGTTGCACTTTGACCAATGTACTTAGTGGCCAAACATAAGATATCTACCCAAGTGGAGGTTGTGTGTTGCAATCACACCTTAATCAGATTTTGTGTCGCTATTGGGAAATATCGCCAACTCTTTCGGGATATGCACCCTCTAGCCATCATTATAATTGATTACTTAAACTTTCACTAGTTCCTCTTCCAGTGGCTTAAGACACCACTGTCGAGTTCTATTGGAAGGCCTAATGCTAAATTGAGAGGAAGGACGGTAAGTATTTTTAGGACACGAGCATTTATTTTTGTTTTTTCCCCACATGGTCAAAATCCACCTATCCACATGTGTTGGCCCTTAGGTATGGAAGTAAGCGAAGATTAAGGTAGAAAAGAAGGAATGTGAACCGCATGGAAGACACAGTGACTGTTACTGGGTCGAAGTGAGTAGAAGAGAAGAAAAGACAGAGCAAAGTAAGAGAAAGCAAGCAGTTGGATGAGAAGATCGAGGATGACAAATCAACAAGGAAGAAGGATCATGGACAACTCAGCAAGCAGAAAAATCCATTGTTGGATGCTTTGGAGAACTGCACGAGAAGGAAGGAAAGATAGGCTGGTGAAGCCCTGAAAATGCGGGTCAAGTTGACCTAGGGTTTTAGACACTTAGGGTTTTGGTATCTAGGGTTTTGACACCTAGGTTTTGGCCTAAGGCTGTCGGTGAGTGATTTTAATGTATAAATAAGAACCTATATGAGGGAAGAGGGTTCACTCTAGTTTTGTTATTGGCATGAGTGATTGTTGTTGTGTGAGAGAGAAGTGCTAAGTGTAAGAGCCTTCTGGTATTGTAATATCTTCAGCTAGGTGCGAAGATCAATCCCGCAGCTGGGTGCGCAGGAAAGGGGAGAGACAGAGAGGAGAAGAAAGAAGATCTTCTAGCTAAGAGCACAGACAATAGTTGTATTCTTCATCTTAATATATTTAAAACACAATTTTGTGGACATAGCCCTAGAGAGAGGGTGAACCATGTATATCTCGTGTTGTGTGTGATTGATGCTCTATTCTTTTTCATTCGATATATTTCTATTGCATTACTATATTAGATCTAATAGACAGTTGTGTGGAGTAGATCTAAGCTAGTAATTGATATATAAATGATGTGTTGTTCTCATATTGGATCCACTTGATATTTCCTTTGGTTGTAGACATCTCTGTCCTGCAACCCCCCATAGCTACTTCGGGTGAGACTGCATCTACCTTGCAGGTGTTGCCGAAAGGGACAATAGTTAGGGCTTGTTGGTGCACTCTTGGAGTTGAACCCTAGGTCTACCCCTGTGCCAACAAATGGTTCTGTTGTCGGGACAAGAATCATTTTGAGGGAATGTCAAGGTCATTTCCATCAAAGACAGAGATTCAGAAGTGGATAGAGGATCAAGAAAAGGACTTCACTGAAACCCAGAACAAGAACCCTAATCTTAGTACAGAGGATTGGTTAGGAATATATATCTTTATTGAAATACACGAGATTTTCATTGGAGGAATCCATTAGGAGCTATACAAGTGGCTAGCTAGGTTAGCAGATACCCAGTTTGAGATCATATCTATACCTCCTGTGGTTTGGATGTCGGCACTGATCAAGAAGGTCAAGAGATTTGATAACACCATGTTAAGAGTGGTAGATCACTGGTTTCAAAGCACCATTGGAGGGAACATCACCGAGTTTGTTGTTGACAGAGTAGAGTCATATAGCCAAGCTGAGAGGTATTTCTTTAAGGGACCCAGAGGAAGATTTTTACACTCTCTAAAGTTGAGGATCAAGATGTTATTGCATGAGAAGAACATCTTGAAGATATAGTAGTTGGTCATATTGGAAAAGGCTAATGTTCAAGAATTCAGACAATGACAACGACATAGAGGCTGGACATACGCGCAGTGGGAGAGCATTCAAAGAAGTTCCTTTTGCGAACCTGTTTAAGAAGAACTATGGGGATGAGGGTTTCTACAGTGGAGAAGAGGTAGATCTGATGGATGAAGAGCATTCAAAACCCTCTAGGGCAGAGGAAGGAAAAGATGAAGAACCTCGTCAGGAAGAGCCAGAATCTTCAGAAACTGCGCCGATTGTTGAAGTAAGTACTATTATTCTTCCTGTTGATTCAACAACATTAAAAAATCAGAGTAATCAAAGTCACCAGAGTGTTCATAGCACTGTCACTTGTAGTCCACCACATACTCAGTCAAGAAACCTAGGAAGATCTATGGAAGATGAGATGAGGTTACCCACCCTTAGAGGAGATGGATCTGAAGACCCCGAACAACACTGGTTTCTCTGTGAAGCTGTGTGGAGTATTAAGAATATCACCGATGAAGCTGTCAAGCTAGCTCAGTTCAGTACTACCCTAAGATATCGCGCACTGAGCTGGTACATGAATTTTGTCCAAGGAGATGCACCTAAACCAATGAATTCCATTAAGACTTCGCTAATTGCTGAATTCAAGAAACCTAAGTCAGAATTGCAATGCATTACAGAGATAAAATAAATCAAGCAGAGAATAGTTGAACCCGTGTGGGAGTTTGATTAGAAATTTAAGACTTTGACAGGCCATTTGAGTTTTCAAATCCTAGATGAGCAGAACACGGAATGGTTCATTGCTGCTCTCTTACCACACATTAGAGTTCCTCTGATGCAACAGAAGATTGCTTTGCAGGTTGAGGTGCTGGAGATTGCCATGAAGTTAGAATCAACCCCTATGGGAGAATCCATCTCAGGTATGAGTCAAATCTTGAGTCAGCTAACTAGTTTGTCTCTGCAGGTTGAAGATATGAAGAAAGACAAGGGAAAATATAAAAGATAAGACATATGGTGTGTCAGATGCAAGTCAGAAGGCCATGACAAGGAACACTATCCCCTATTTCATGAATACTTGGCCTCTAGAGCTCCGAGCCCTTTGAAGAAAGTCACCCTACCATGGTGCGAGGTATGCAGAAATAGACATCGCCCTGGTGAGTGCTATTACATGCAAAAATATGTTTAGGCACCCACAAATTTGTATTGCACTTTCTGTAAGTCCATGGGACATGATGATCGGGATTTTAGGGCTTACTACCTCATGCAAAAAAGGTCAAGGGATATATACAAAATTTAAGGCAAAGTACATCAAGAAGGAAACACTACACAGTATAATTCTCCAGGAAGAGGAAAATTCAACCTCTACGGTGGATTCATAGGAAGAGGAGGAGGAGGAGGTATGGGTCAAGGTCGCGGACAGATCATTTGTTATAACTGCATGCAACCAAGACACTTAGCAAGGGACTATCATAACCCTTTTACCACTTGTAGCTACTGCAGTTTGTTCGAACATGTTATCGAAGATTGTCCTGTACTACTAGCCAAACTTCAAGAGAGACGAGGACCTCAGCAGAACCCGCAAGTGCAACCGACATACGTTGAACCTCGCAGAGAGGACCCTAGAGTTGTTGTTATCACTAGAGGATGTGCTATTACAGGAGAAGACAAAATGACACAGGGAAATACTACAAAAGAATCAGGAGTCATGAAAGCTGCAGAGAAGACACAAAATTTTGATGCAAACGAAGAAAAAAAAATGTTTGAGGAGGCAAGAAAAGAATTCAGGGGAGACCAAGGTTCTTCGCCAAAGACATGTCCAGAAGTAAGAGAATATGGAATTCCTCTGGAATTCGATCAATCTACTCTGCGAAAAGAAGGAAAAGAGGTAAGCAAGCTCATGGAATTCTTATATACTTGCATTAAGTTGATTCAGGATGAAAGCATTGTACAAGAGCTAAAAAATTTAATCAGACAGTATGAGATAGGAAAGATAGATCCCTTACTAAATACAGAAGTACACCAAGTCTCTAAAAGGATAAGGACAAATAAGGAATTACACTTGAATGCTCAAATTGGAGAGTATGATATAGACTATGTGGTCCTCGACCTGGGATCAGAGGTCAATGTCATGATGAAACAAACCTGGGAACTGATGGGAAAACCAAAGTTGATCTATTCCCCTATCAGGATTAGGATGGCTAATCAGCAAGCTGTAAGCCCCTTTGGAAGATTGGAACATTTCC
This sequence comes from Picea sitchensis, assembly GCA_010110895.2. Lineage (NCBI taxonomy): Eukaryota > Viridiplantae > Streptophyta > Pinopsida > Pinales > Pinaceae > Picea > Picea sitchensis. The sequence continues at coordinate 91,340 of SNQJ01S0073188.1, read as the reverse complement.
CTATGGACATCGACGGAGAGAGGACATTTGTAGATTTTGAGGTGATTGAGATAGTTGATAATGGTTGTCCTTACCCTATGCTGCTAGGAATTGATTGGCCTTTCAATAATTCCATAGTGGTTGGTTTAAAGAAAAGAAGAATGATGTTTGAAGGAGAGGGCCTTAGGGTCATTGCACCCTTGGATCTCGATGAAGGTCAGTGATACAGAGAACCTATTAGAGAAGAAGACTGCGCATACGAGCTAGAAAACATATACAAATTAAAAACCAGAAAACATGATTACATTAATCCTATGGCATATGGGAACCTAAGCCAGCAAAGTGACAATGCATGTTCATCAGATTCAGAAGAAGAACTAGAGAACTGGCATAATAAAATGTATGAAGTATCTACAAGGAGATGTGCTAGATTAACCAGGGAAGTTCGATGGATCAACACAACAGTAAGTAACTTACCCACCTTATATGGTTTAAACCATTTAGAAGCATTCTTGTTGAACTTTGAAGAAATTGTATCAACACAACAAAGATTGTTGGAAATGGATGAGGCCTTGAAAGAAACACTAGCAAGATGGTGGGGGACATACAAAAACAACATTACAGACTGGATACAATGTCATACTTTGATGACATAATGGTTCTCAGAACAAGTAGAAGGCTGCAAAGTTAGGTACACAGGTCGAAGTTGTCCAAAGGACCATGTGCAAAGTTGAGAGGAAGCCTAGAGAAACATTTCTCAAGAGAAATGGGTGCACAAATTCATTAGCACATTGGACACAACCCCTATCAACTGGTACCTTCACGTAGAATTGTGCCTCATCACTGCAGATTGGGAAGGTATGAACCAAGATTTTGTAACTACCTTCTTATTCAAAATTCAATATCCTTCAGTAGATCAAGAATTATAGATTGTAAGACAAAAAGTATTTGAGGAGGAATCTAGCCTCCCTTTAGGAAAAGAAGAGAACGAATGGACTGCGCCTCTCTAGAAACTGCAAGGCTATTACAACATCAATGCAGATGAAGATGATGACCCTAGTAAGGTGAACATCATCGAAACATAAGGCCAAAGAGACATAGAAGGACTAGGAGTTGAGCTACCTTTCATTGGACAACCGATCAAGATCAAGAAAGTCAATATTGGAACAAAGAAAACATTGAATCTTGAAAATGTTGGAGATTATTGGGATGCTGCTACTATTGACAAGATCATAGAGTTACTGCATGAATATCAGAACTTGTTTCCAACCAAGTTCACTAATATGAAAGGCATCAAAGGGCCTATGGGAGAGATGAGGATCCCTTTGAAACCAAATGCCAGGCTAGTCAAACAGAGACCCTATAGATTGAACCCTAAATATAAGGAGAAAGTGAAGATTGAGCTCGACAAAACGCTGGAAGTAGGAATCATAGAACCTGTTGAAGAATCGGAGTGGATTATCCCTATGGTGGTACAAGAAAAGAAGACAGGAGAGTTCAAGATCTATGTAGATCTTAGGAAGCTGAATGATGCCTGTTTGCATGACCCATTCCCTACACCATTTACTGTCGAAGTTCTAGATAACGTAGGAGGCCAGGAGGTATATTCTTTTACAGATGGATATTCAGGATACCATCAGATCCGAATTGCCAAGGAAGATCACCATAAGACTACATTTGCAATATAATGGGGATCCTACCAGTATACAGTGATGTCATTTGGATTGAATAATTCCCCAACCATATTTTCTAGGGTGGTGGTTGAAGCATTCAAGGAGTTTCTACATAAATTTCTAGAAGCATACTTTGATGATTAGACTATTTTTAGTTTATTAAAAAATCATATTGAATGTTTAAGGCTAATGTTGGACAAGTGCAGGCAGTGTCAGATTGCATTAAACCTAAATAAGTGCATCTTCTTTTCACCATTTGGAGTGTTGTTAGGTCATATTGTATGAAATCATTGATTGCTGGTAAATCCATCTAAGATTTCCATTATAGTTGATTTTCCCCCTCCTACTTCAGTCAAACAGCTGCGCACTGCGTTGGGGCATACTGGATATTACAAGAATTTCATTAAAGGCTATGCCCAGATTACAACACCCATGGAGAATATTTTGAAGAAAGACTGTTAGTTTCATTGGACAAAAGAATGCCAATAGAGCTTCAACATGCTGAAACAGAAAATGGTTACTGTGCCTATCCTAGTTTTTCCAGATTGGAGCAAGGAATTTCATGTGCATGTCGATGAATCTTCCATTGCATTAGGATCTATGTTAGCAAAACCAAGAACAAGAGACATTGACCACCCATTAGCCTTTGCTAGTAGGAAGATATCAAAAACTGAGATTAATTACACCACTACTAAGAGAGAAGGATTAGCCATGGTGTATGCGTTGCAGAATTTATGCCACTATTTGCTGGGGGGACACTTTAATAAAATGTTTACTGATCACTCCACGCTGAAATACCTAGTCAAAAAGCTAGTGTTGGGGGGGGGAGAATATGCATATGGATTCTGCTATTCCAGGAATATGATTTTGAGATCGTGGTTAAGCCAGGAAGAATGAACAAAGGCCCTGACCACTTGTCGAGGTTGGAACATGGAGAAGAGCCTACTAGTTTGGAGGATATACTACCAGATGCACAACTGCTAGCCATTAGAAAGATTGATGATCACTTCCCAGAAATAGTCCAGTTCCTGTCAATAGGAATGGCACCTAGTGAGTATACAGTCACCCAGAAGAAGCAACTAGTAGTGCGCACTGCAAACTTTTCACTTATAGCTGGACAACTATACAAGATGGGACCTGATGAGATATTGAGGAGGTGTGTTATGGAGGTAGAACGACCGTTGATCCTCACCGAAGCTCATGAAGGCATCGTAGGAGGACACTACACAGGGAAATAAATGGCACAAAAGGTTCTTAGAGTTGGCCTTTGTTGGCCTACCTTACACCAAGATGCTAAGGACTATTACAGAGCATGTGATGTATGCTAAAGAGTTGGGAAACCATCCAGAAGAGATGAAATGCCTTTAGCACCAAAAATGACCCTACAAGCATTTGAGAAATGGGCCATTGACTTCGTGGGACCTATAAACCCACCAGGAAAGCACACAAGAGCAAGGTACATAATCACTGCGACAGAGTACTTGACCAGATGGGTTGAAGCAAGAGAAGTTAAGGACTGTAGTGAAACTACAGCTGTGCACTTCATATTTGATGACATCATAACTAGGTTTGGATGCCCAAATATCCTTATGAGTGATCAAGGCACACATTTCATCAATAAGACCCTTGAAGCCTTGACTGAGGAATTTACAGTCCATAATCAGAAGAGCACGCCTTACCATCCACAAGTGAATGGGACAGTTGAAGGATTCAACAAAATCTTGGAGACAACGCTGATGAAAATTTGCAATGTGAACATGGATGACTGGGATTTAAGAGTACCAATAGTACTATGGGCCTATAGAACCACTTGTAAGAAGCTAACAATGTAGACCCCTTTTAAATTGGTTTATGGTCTCGAAGCAGTTGTCCCAATGGAATATTTGGTACCAAGCCTAAGAATCACTTCTTTTACAGGTAGGGATGACACTGGTGTTGTTCAAGAGAGGTTCACGTAGTTGGTTGAACTAGAAGAAGACATATTTATTACAGGATTCCATCAGCAAGTACAAAACAAAAAAGAGAGAAGGCCTACCAAGACAGACACATCAAGAAGAAGACATTTAAGCAAGGTGATTTGGTACTAGTATATGATAGTAAGTTCATAAAACATCCAGGAAAGTTCTGAACGCATTGGCTTGGGTCTTATGAGGTTGCCTATGTTACAAAGGGAGGCGCTACACAGCTGAAGACTTTGAACAATGAATAGAAGGAAGGTTTGGTGAACGGGAGGCGGTTGAAATTGTATTATGACAACCAACTACCTCACAGCTCTTAGTAAAAGCATAAGGAAAAGGGTCTAGGTACTAGGTGTAGTTGAAACTGGGTACCAGACACAGAAAAGACAATATGCACAAGCAAAGAAGGCATAGAGATGAAAGCAAAGGCTACCCTACGCAGTCCAAAGTTGAAGTAAAACAAAAGGATCAGATCTGAAGTGCCTCGGGACGAGTCACAGGTGAGTGTTGGGGGCCTGTTGGCCCTTGGGTATGGAAGTAAGTGAAGATTAAGGAAGAAAAGAAGGAATGTGAACCACACAGAAAACACAGTGACTGTTACTGGGTCGAAGTGAGAAGAAGAGAAGAAAAGATGGAGCAAATTAAGAGAAATCAAGTCATTGGACGAGGAGATCGAGGATGACAGATCAGCAAGGAAGAAGGATCGTGGACAACTCAGCAAGTAGAAAAAGCCACTGTTGGATGCTTTGGAGCACCGTGCGAGAAGGAAGGAAAGACAGGCTGGGGAAGCCCTGAAAATGAGGGTCAAGATGAACTAGGGTTTTAGACACCTAGCGTTTTGGTATCTAGGGTTTTGACACCTAGGTTTCGGCCTAAGGCTATCGGTGAGTGATTGTAATGTATAAATAAGAACCTATATGAGGGAAGAGGGTTCATTCTAGTTTTGTTATTGGCATGAGTGATTATTGTTCTATGAGAGAGAAGTGCTAAGTGTAAGAGCTTTCTGGTATTGTAATATCTTCAGCTGAGTGAGAAGATTAGTCCTGTAGCTAGGTGTGCAGGAAAGGGGAGAGACAAAGAGGAGAAGAAAGAAGATCTTCTCACTAAGAGTGTAGACAATAACAATATGCTTCATCTTAATATATTTAAAGCACAGTTATGTGGACATAGCCCAGGAGAGAGGGTGAACCACACACATCTCATGTTGTGTGTGATTGATTCTCTATTCTTTGTCATTAGATATATTGCTATTGAATTACTGTATTTGATCTGATAGACAGTTGTGCGGAGTAGATCTAAGCTGGTAATTGATATATAGATGTTGTGTTGTTCTCATATTGGATCCACTTGATATTTCCTTTGGTTGTAGACATCTTTGTCTTGCAACGCCCCCATAGATACTTCGGGTGAGACTGCATCTGCCTTGTAGGTGTTGCCGAAAGGGCCAGTAGTTAGGGCTTGTTGGTGCACTCTTGGAGTTGAACCCTAGGTCTGTCCCTGTGCCAACAACATGCTTGTTTATTTTACAGTTGATTTATGTATGATGTTCATTTGATTACATGCAATTGTGAGTTATGCTATCTTGTGAAGGTCAAAAATATAAAACTCTCTTATTCATTTACTTCTCTCTTGTCACCATTTGTACACATTCACTTTTCTATTCAAAACCATAGGGGAACCATAGAATCTCCTTTGTTCTAGAAACTTGCAGAATCTCCCTCCTATTCTAGGAGGAGTCCCTAGTCTTGCCAACTCACTGGCTCAAACATCCCACACCCGAGTGAGTGCCACTATTTTTTATCAGCATTACTTGGTTCCACTTTGCTTGGGTCAAATACCCAAGACCATCCATCTATTGGCTCTCCTTCACAAGGAGGAAGGGGTCAAACTTCTTCTCAAGGAAGAAGCGAAAACCCATCAAATCCCTCTCAAGGGACAGGTCCATTACCTACACACACAATGGTTGGAATTAATCCTCCACCAAATCCCCCTATGCCATACTTGGAATACCTCAACATTCATTATTTAACCAAACTTACGAATGATCCTATTTTGCATCATGCCACTTGGCCCAATATGCCTGCCAAATTTCCTTCAAATATTCCAAAATTTGAAGGAAAACCAAGGGAAGATCCCGCCAACCATGTTATGACCTTCCACTTATGGTTCTCTTCAAACAACATCATGGATGATTCCATCTGCTTTATTTTATTTCAAATAACTCTCACTGGTTCATCAGCCAAATGGTATGTGGACGAAAAATCAGGGTCCCACGTGACCTTTGAATCATTGGTCAAGGCCTTTTTGTCCTTTTTCCAATTACCAGTTTGTCATGACACTGGCCTAGAACTTCTCTTTGAGTTCAAACAAACAACTGCTATCAATATCATCGACCACATTCATGAATGGTGGCAGCAAGGTAGTTTGTGTAAAGTGGAAACCACCAAAGAACAACATCTCGATTGGTTTCTCAAAATGCTTGTCCCTGTGATTGCAAAGGATGTAGCATCCACTTTTCCTCAATCAGAAGAGGAATCCATAAGAAAATCCCAACAATTTGACCTCATATATGCTCAGTCAGGTTACTTGTACACAGTATTTCTTGATGCACCCGGACCCATACCACTTAGCCAGGACAAACCTGGTATGTCGCACGCTGCGGATGAGTTGATTGGTTCTATGACACATCTCAACCCTTACGAACACTTGTCACCCATTGATGGTGAAAATAAATTTCCACAACTATGTGGAGGGACATCTTATTACCCTCCTCCCAGCCACCAACAGTCATATGTTGTTGTTCCCTCTCAACCATTGGGGGGACCCCCACCGGAACCCCAGATGCATTCGATCTCTCAATCCAGTATAGGTCCACCCCCAACCCCCACATATAACCCCAACAATAGTGGAATTACTTCAACTTCCTAGACACCATATGGATTGTCTCCAGAAAAAACCCATATTTTCCATTCCCTGGTCCCCCCTAGTTGGTTTCTCCTCCACCATGACAACCACATGCCAGCGTTAATTTTCTTCATCCCTCTCCCATTCAACAAGTTCATACTTTTGAACAGTTGAATATGGAAAATACATCTCATCAATTGAATAATCTCAAGAAGAAAGGGAAAAAATAGAAACAATAACAACCCAGAACTAGGAGGAAATAACCCCCAACAAAATCGTCCCGTTAGGGGCCACCAGAATCAAGGAAACCAAAACCCCCAAGGGGGCAACAATAATAATCAACCACGACAAGGGAAGAACAATAACCTTAGAACTAACTTCCCTTGCACTCTATGTGGTGAGTATGGACATTATACTCACCACTTCCCCCAAATTGTCGATTACAAACAGATGAAATAATCCATGAACATGCAACGCCGTCCAGTGCCTCCTGCCCCTCAGTAGGCCCCACAACATTATTTGCAACCACCACCTCTGGGCATTTTGCAAAAACCTATTCCACACCAAGGTGTGATGAATATCCAACAAGATATAAACTCAACCCCACCACGAATGGGGCAATACCAAAACCTAGGTCCCAATCAACCCGAAAATTCGGCCGATCGCAGTATCCTCCATACCAGTGAGGAAGAGATTCTTTTGAAAAAAAACAACCATCCATATGGCCTACCTCTTGACTCTACTCCAACCACCTTAGAACCAGCTCCAACTACATCCCGACAACCATTGATGATTCCCCTCCCTAACACTAAACCAAACCCTCATATACCCCACATGCCTTTATGTTGAAATGTACATAACCCTCATGCTAGGGAAACACATAGCTACAGTCTGGTCGATGACTTAGCACAGTCTCCTAAAACCATGTTTGTGTTGGAGGTCCTCCAAACCTTTCCATCAAAATGCAAATCTTTTCTTTCCACCTTGGGGGTAGTCGACCCAGATGATACTCGACTCATCCCCTTTTATCTAGACCGTGAAGAACCATGCCTCCCTGCCCTAGTATCTTTTCAGATACCAATTAAGATCTGAAACATCATAGTTCATCGGTGCATCATTGATGACGGTACATCCACATGCATCATGTCCAAAGTAGTATGGCAGAAACTCAACTCACCTGAGCTAGTACCATCTGCCATAACCCTGAGAGCTTATGACGGTCGACCATCATCCCCTGAAGGGCTCTTCCAAAACGTCCCCGTAGAACTTGGGGGAAAAACCATATTAATTGACAATGAAGTTATCGATGCCCCGCTTGATTACAATATCTTGTTCAGATGTAACTACATGTATGCTATGAAGGCGATATCCTTTTCTGTGTTTTGTACGATGATGTTCCCCCACAACGAGAAAATAGTCACCATTGACCAACTTACACATTATGAGCCTAATCATTCCACCAACATTGATAACATCCTCCCCCTTGTCCACACTAGATCAGATGCTTTCTCAGTCATCGAAGTTGGTCCTGGAGTATTCAAGGACCCATCCTTGTTAAGGAATTTTCATGGAGCACCACCTCTCCTAAGCCCTTCTATTTCAACACAAGTGTGTGTAGTTTTCTCTAACGGAACAGATATTGGAGACAATACTCCTCTCATTGAACCCCCTCCCCAAATAGTTCCACCAATCATAGAACCACTACCCTAGGAATTCCCTGAAAACACCACCGCACCACTTGTCTCAGATTTCCCCCCCCCTCCAAGGGAAAATCTCGGTTTGTGAAACAGTCCCCCAAGCCATTACCCAAATCCCCTTTTTCTACCCCCCACCTGGACTCCAAGCATTCCAAGTAAATGCTACTCTCACCCTTACCAACATGGTTCTCTCCATCCCTATATGGTATCTGCATCCACCCACTATGGTTCCTCCACCATCTCTCCCTCCTCAGACAGAGGGATTACCAATGCAAATCCCAGTATAGGCTCCTGCCACACCACCCTCACCCCCAACTAGAGGCAAAAACACCACCACTGTGGGAAGATGAAGGAATAATGATCCCATAGATCTACTCCCTCCCCGAGCTCAACCTCCTTGTGTGCTATGTGAAAGAGAAGGACACCCCACTAACAGATGTCCTACTCTTCCCAAGTTACGCAATCTTATCTAGCTACCCAAAGCAACCACATTGCTTTCCACTCCACTAAGTACATCCACTGCTACTACAGAGTCCTCAACCACATGCAATAAAGGGTTACAAACCAATTTTGCTTGCACCATATGCTCAGAATACAACCATTACACTCATCATTACCCAACTCTACCTCAATTCTGCCAAACATTAGTTGCATTACGCCACACATCTCGACCTGAGTCCTCTCCAACACTCCCTATTGAGGCTTACATTACTAACATTCATTATATTTCATCGTCAGTCCTCGAGCAAACGAGATAACATCCACAGTATCGTGACATTTGGTTTATGTCCAATGGGCCATCAAACCTGGTACACGATATCCCTTCTACGTCCTCACCACTTGAGGACAATCACACTTACCCATTAACAGTTCCCCCTGTTACACATCAAAATTACTCACTTTGATAGTGTCGCAAGTGTCGTCACTACAAAGGTTGCAAGTGTCGCATTTTTCTCACAAGGTCGCAAGTGTTGTATGTTGCTCACAAGTGTCGTAAAAACATCAAGCAAAGCATACTGCCATGATGCCTATGTCATGCCTATAACGACATGAGAAAGACACTTGAAACACCTCAAACATCTAATTTGGAAGAGGAGAAATGAGTCAACAGGCTTGCAAACCTTTTGCCACCTGAAAGCACCTCAAGAACTGAGTTTTTGGAGAGGAGCGCTCCCCTTTACACTATCTCGGAGCGCCGACGCTCCCCCATACACTGTCAGGGAGTGTTATAATGCTCCCTGGCCCTTTTGAGGGAGCGCTATAGATTTTGAGAGCACTGGCACCCCCTAAAGCCTACTAGGGAGCGCTACAACGCTCTGATGGCCCTTTTGAGGGAGCGCTACCTATTCTGGGCAGTTGTTAAGATGTTGAGATGAATGGGGGAAGCATCTTTTCATTCTTAGAAGGCAGTTGAGCTCGAATCCCTGATCAATCCACGATCTTAGGGAAGATCCTCAACTGAAGGAGGAAAATCCTCACCTTCCCCAAAGATATCTCAAGTGGTTGAAGCCTCTCCAAGGCTATATAAGCAAGCTTTCTAATGGTGAAAGGGGGCTGCAAAATGAAGAATTACACCAAACTTATGATCTCATAAGTGGTGTGGGAACATAGCTGATTGGAAAAAAGAACTGAACGTATGAAACTTATGATCTTGGAGGAAACTTGCAGTCAGCCAAAAGAGAGTAATCAGTGAAGCTGCTGTTATCCAGGTTGTGGATCTTTCAAGCAAGGGTTAGACGAAGAGGACTTGACGAAGCTGTCACATTCGCATCTACGATTGTAAGTACTGTTGTCGTTATTCTCATTAATATGACAAGCTTGGCCTGTTTCTTTCTAGTTTGTGTCTAATGTTACATAAACTTATCATCTATTGGTAGATCTGTTTTCAAGCTAATGTCAGTAGAGTAGGAAGTGGTCGTATCTTGTTTTGTCCAC
>SNQJ01S0073188.1:64551-81144 GCA_010110895.2 Picea sitchensis | reverse complement strand
TAGGAAGTGGTCGTATCTTGTTTTGTCCACAGACCTCAGCGAGGAGCAAAAGGATTGGAGCGCAACTCGGAGCGTGCAGGGACAAACGTCGATTAAAAGGTACTTCTATTATCCCTCCTTCTCATGCATTAGTCTTAGATAGAGTTGAAAGGAAGTCAGTGTCCACGTTAAGCATTTTTCTGTCTAGGGTTAAGGTCAAGCCTTAGAGGTCGATCTACTTGTCCGCAGGAAGATTTTCCTACAACACCCCCTACCATCTCACAGGATCCCCTGTATTCTCACATTTTCCATTGCGACGAAGATATCTTGGAGGAATTGACTACCTCTAATTTCCCTTGGAATGTGCTCCATCATTGAGCACTTTTCCTCTCACACAAGGCCTTTCAACCTCCTACCCAAGCCTCCCTGTGTGCAAATCAAAACCAAGGATTTTATTCCTCCAGGGAATATTGATTGGTTCAAAAACCCTATCCCTGCCCCTGATGCTTTTGAAGAAGGAAACATGGCCAACATCTCCCTGAAAATCAAAATTGACATTTCCATTAAACCAAGCATCCTAGAAGAGATCACCATTGGTGCCGCATGCTCCCCTGAAGAAGTCATTGCTTACAAAGCTCTCTTCCAGGAATACCGGGATATTTTTTCCTGGTCATATACGGAGATGCCTAGCCTCGATCCTTCTATAGTCAAACATTGAATCAACACATGGCCAGATATTTCCCATGTTCGTCAAAAGAAACACCCCCTACACCCATCCAAAGCTATGGCTATCAAAGATGAAATTACAATTTACGCATAGTCAGGTTCATTTACCCCATTGTGTACACTTCTTGGGTTTCCAACCCCATCCCCGTTAACAAAAAACAGGGAACCATTCATGTCTGCACAGACTTTCACAACCTCAACCATGCATGTCCCAAAGACAACTTCCCAAACCATTTCATCGACCAAATCATCAATGATTGTGCCAGCCACGAGGAACTATACTTTATGGATGGGTTCTCCAGATACAATCAAATTCAGATCCACCCAGCAGATCAGTACAAAACCACTTTTACAACCCCTTGGGGTACCTTTGCTTATCGTGTCATGCCTTTTGGACTCAAAAATTTCGGTGCTATGTTTCAATGGGCCATGACCTACGTTTTTCATGATCTTGCTCGCATCATCCTTGCTTATTTGGATGACCTCATTGCTCGATCCAAAAAGTGAACCCAACATTCAGACAACTTATGCATCATTTTTAAACGATGTCGTCAATATAATATCTACTTGAACCCCCTCAAGTGTGTCTTTTGAATCACCATTGGGCGCCTCCTTGGGTTCATTGTCTCCCAAAACGACATCATTGTGGATCCCCTCAAGGTCCAAGCTATCACAAAAATTCCACCACCTAGGAATTTACCCCAACTGCAGAGCTTGCAAAGAAAAGCCAACTTTTTATATCTCTTTGTCCAAGAATACACCACTCGTGCACATGGTTTTCTCCACTTACTATGCCCTAATATCCCATTTCGATGGGAAAAACATGCTCAAAGATATTTTGATGATTTAAAATCCACCCTATCCAATGCCCCTTTGATTCATCCCCCGTACTATGACCACAATTACATCCTCTACTTATTAGCCTCTGTTGTTTCAGTCGCAGGAGTCCTCATCCAATTAGGGGATGATGGGCGTGAACATGTTATTTACTACATTAGTAAAAACCTTTTAGGAACAAACTTGAAGTATAATCATGATGAGAAACTTGTGTTAACAGTTGTCCTCACATTCCAAAAACTGCGGCATTACATCCTACTTCGAACGAATAAGGTTGTAGCAGATTCCAACCCCATGCAGTACCTGCTTAGTCGACAACAGATCCACGGTAAATTTTCTCGATGGATCATTATCCTCCAAGAACACAATCTAGAGTTCTCTACTCCCAAAAGAAAGAAAGCTTTGGTCCTAGCCGAACTCATTACGACATTTCCCTCATATGCCAAATATTCCTCCATTAACGAAGATTTCCCTAACGAATACCTCTTCTTCATTCCCTGTGATGACCCCTGGTATGGGGACCTCCTCATCTACCTTCGTACCCAAAAATTTGGGTCTCACCTCTCTCTCGATGATCGTTGATGCATTCGCCATCAGGCTCCCTACTACCTGCTCATCAGAGACATTCTCTAATGACAAGGGGTCGATACCATCCTCGGTGATGTATTACCATCGACAAAGTAGACTGAGTCCTTAATGATTTCCACAATAGTGGTTTTGGTGGTCACCTGTCAAGTATGTCCACCACCCAAAAAATCATTCGAGCTGCCTACTTTTGGCCCACTTTGTTTAATGATTGCATCCACGTGGTCAGGCAATGCAATAAATTCCAACTTTATGCAAACAAACCACGATCTCCACCATCTCTTCTACACCTATTCATCACAGTCGGTCCCTTATGTAAGTGGGGCATAGACTTCATGACTTTCCATCCTCCATCTAGTAATGGATACAAGTACATTATCATGGCAGTGGATTATTTTATCAAATGGGTCAAAGACATGCCCACATTCAACAACACTATTGATACAAAAACATGTTTTTTCTTCAACCATGTCATTACCCAGTTCGGAGTCCCACCACAGTTAGTTTTTGATCATGGTAAACACTTTGAGAATGCTATCTTTGCAGAAATCTCCTCAAATTTAGGATTCACCCATGAGTTTGACTCCCCATACTACCCTCAGTCCAATGGACATGTTGAGGCTGTCAATAAAGTCCTCAAAACCATGCTACAATGCACCGTCAACAAACATAATACCAACTGGCATCATATGTTGTTTTCCACTTTATGGGCCTATCGCACATTAGTTAAAACTACCACCGATTTTACACAATTCCACCTCGTCCATGGGATCAAAGCCACCCTCCCTATCGAGTGTGAAATCTGCACATTACAACACCTCCATAGAGCTCTTACCTGACACTAATCCAATGGAGAAGTGCCCTCTAACCTTAGAATCACTTGATAAATACTGTCGATCTTCATTACAACACAATGAGGCAACTCAAAAATGGTCCAAAGCCACCTTCGACCGCCATGTCAACCTGCGCTCATTCAACGAAGGTGATCTCGTGTTAGCCTATGATATCACCCATGATACTCTCGGCCATGGGAAATTTGAGTCATTATGGCATGGCCCCTTCATCATCCAACATTGCCTCACTAAACGTGCCTACATATTGGCCTCTCCAGAAGGCTTCCCTCTCAAGGAACCCGTCAATGGGTTATACTTGAAGAAATTTTATGCCTAAGCGTATCCCCCCTACCTTAGGTTTCTCTCTGTACACATTTGTAGAGTTTTTAGTCTTCTTTACTGCCACCACTTCTCATGTATGATCTATCACCCGTGTTATTGACAAATGCATCATCCATCAGCCTACCACATTGGTTACGCTGACGGTGCCAGCCGCTGAACCCATAGTCTCGCTTCGGCCGCTTGGGCCCTCTATACCCCCTCACATATCCTACATTCCAATGGCATATGCTTAGACCTGGCCACCAATAACCAAGCTAAATATGACGACATCATTGGTCTCTTCACTGAGGCCAGTCACCGCCACTTTTGTTACCTTATCGTTCTATTAGATTCCCAGCTTGTCATCCTGTGTCTCAACAATGTGTATCATGTTTATGATCCTTTCCTCCTTCAAAAATACCTACAAGTTAGACTCCTATCTCGCAACTTTGATTCCATCATATTTACACATATTCCAAGAAACCTCAATCAAGTAGCAGATCACATGGCTAACCTAGTATTAGATTGGCATTTATCACATTAAAAACATCATCTACAGAACATCATACATTTTTCAAACACATAGAAATAGACATCATACATCATAAAACATAAAACATACAGACACACATGATCAATGTATCCATCATATATATCACCAAGGTCATAAAATGTTTTACAAAAAATAGATATACAATTTCTCGTAGGCTCAAGAGTCCCATTGCCCCTATGAGTAAAACAAATGGGTATCAACTACCCTCTACAAAAATCGGGCTCCCAAAACCCGTACATACAAAACTCGGCACTCAAGGTGCCCCTAGATCTCCACCCCCAGGTCCTCTGTCAGTCAGAGGTGCCCCACAAGCTGGGGGCCCTCCGGCTCCAGGAGGCAATTGACCAGTCATCGATGCCCGCGCCATTGGTGCTCTACGGATCAATGCCGGCCACTCCACCGGTACCCCCACACACTAGTTAAGGACCTCCTCATCCTAGATGTGGGCCCATAAGCCCTCTCACACACCTTGCAAGACCTGCTCGAACCGTCAGCGTAGATCCTCTACCATGGTCGTTGTGTCTCCCTGTAGCTCTCTGTCTTGTCCTACACCAACATCATATCGTCGATGCCTCTTCCCAACCCTCGACTCTACGGGATCTTGTTGATCCAGCTCCCATCAAGTTGACTCCTAGATGACCTCTGCCTCTCGTCCCTGGGGTCCAACATCTACAAAAAAACACCGATAAAATGTCAGCATCCATATACATGTATGATAAATGATATCTACCAAAATCAAAATAAATAGATAAAACACATACCTCTCTCATCCCAGTCCTCCCCAGGAGGTAGCACCATGTCTGGATCCTGCCTAGATTCTAGACCCAAATATGGATATCGCAAAATCACCTATGGCATTTTTCAGGCCAACACATGTGCCCATCACATCAATCGTGGCTCTTGTTGTGACGCTAGCTCTAGTCAAATCTGTAGGCACAATAGAGGCACCCTCCCCAAAAACTAGGCCACCCAAATGGACATGAATGCAAAGTCATCGGAGTAGGCATGCTGACACCGGTTCAGCTGCGTCATCATCTGGGTGTGCATCAACACACCCCATGCAAATAAGTCCTCATTCAGGACCTCCTCCACCACCCTCAGCTAACCACCAATGATATACTGATTACCCAAGGATCCGTAGATCCTCACCATCATGGCCACGATGCACTCGGTCATCGATGGCCTCAATCCGGATGACCAAAACTGACATAGGGTTCGGCCTAGAACAATCCCAAACCACCATAGTCTCCACCTTGTCCTCCCATGGCAGATGGGGATCAACGACTAGTGCCCTCCCACAGAATGGGAGTCCTATCAGAAAGTACACATCCTCTATCATAGAGAATGTCGGCTTCTCCCCCCTCACCATGAAGCACTGCATATCAGTGGTCCACATCCTGATAAAAAATTGGAGCATGAAATCCTGCGACTGTATTAGGGGGCATTCAAAAAATTTGAGCAACTTGCAAGCTACCAAGTGTCTGCGTACACTCGGATGCACCCTCCCAGCCTCTCGGAGTCAGTCCCAATCCCACTCTCGCCAGTGGACCGACATCGTGCTCTAGGCTCTACTAATCACCTACAACCACCCAGAAACATCTGATCAATCACATCATCCATAAAAAAGTCATAAATATAAAAAATTCACCCACCCCTGAGCCTGCACATAGTGTGTGGATTTCCCCCATCCAGTTTCCTATCTATGCATGATTGTTCTTCAAATAGTTGCGCACTAATGCGCAGTTGTCTCACCCACAGTTATGCATGACTACACAACTGTCACTCGAACAGGTGTGCACCCTATGCACGCCTGTTTGTCCTACCCATGTGCCCACATGCGTGACTGTCTCAAGCACAGCTGCACATTGTGTGCGGAATTTTCCAACACAACCATGCATTCAGCATGCATGACTGTTTTGGAAAAACCTACACATAGAGTGCGAGAAACCAAGATTTACCCGTGCACACATGCACGGGTATTACCCCGTTTCCTAGGCACTTGTGGGCCCCTATCCTTAAAAACTCCTATATGGGCCTTCGTACATCCCCTACCTACAATCTATCAAATTAAAAAACTACAGGATGATAGGGCCACTAACCTATCTCTCACCGTTCCTAGATCAGTAGCCTCATGCTCCCGTAATATTGAAATCTCCTCACAACTCTCTCGTCAGATCAACAATAGTGACAGGTACAAATGAGATGGTAGGCACACCATCCATATATAGCCCCTTTTTCCCAACTTCCACACTCTGTCACAGGAGCCTAGAGCCTTTGTTTTCCGATCTATTCTTATCCACGAGATCTTGATCCAACCATCTACACATTCACATTATCCAGGTTATCATCTGCACTTTTCCTCGAAGGAGCATTTTTCTCATGCCACATTTAGGTACACATGCTCACTGTCAGTTTTATCAAATAGTTGTTATATGTTCTTTATCATCAGATATTTTTCACGTCAGGTATTTTGTTTTTATATGTTCAGGCACTTATTCAACAAGCTTACAACCCCTTCAGGTATATGTACGACACTAGCATGTAGTTACTCCCTCTATTAATAATTGCATATCCCAATCACACCCTTTGATATTTACCTTTAGGGTCCTTACATTTGGCTCTATAGTATCTTTACCTCTACCATATTTTGGTACTGTCATCCGATAGCACTCTCCACAATGTGAGTTGTCCCATTCATAGTTTCCCGGTGGCTACTTGACACTCATGTTGATTTCACCCCCTACGATTGGGAGTCTCAATAGTCTATTTCACACTTCCAAGAATGAACCCCATACTTCTTCTCATCATATTGCTAACCATCCCAATGGACTCCTAGGTCATATCATATTACACTTGGTTTCACCCCTGTATTTTCATTAGCCCTCCATCTCATCCACCATCAGTTTTCCCATCTGCAGATTGTCCTCCATCCACTTACCCAATACAGAAACCCACCCATGGGGCCCACCACCCTCCACCAATTCTCTTTCACAAACTTGTGCTCTAAACAGACCAAGTCATCTTTCATTGGGGCACCCATTTCTATATCTGTATACTCGAACCAAATTATTCTTTATTTCTTTGGTAATTGTATAAATAACTTGTTTCCAGCATATACATAGCTTTTTAGTCATCATCCTCAATGACCTTCTTTTACCTGAAAAAGAAACCCATGTCGCCCTTGGTTGGGGCATCTAGCCAATTTTCATATCGACATCATTAACAAACCTCAAGTATCCCAAATACATATACCCACTCTCTCTAATTTTTCCCACTTTGTTAGCCTTCGGAATAGTTTAACCCCATATCTAGTCATCCCCCTGATGCTAGATACAGTTTTACGGTTGTTTCCAATCATCCCTCAACACTCGAACTAAGGGCAGTCTTGAGTCCCACAACATCTTGAATTCATTCATTTTACTCGTCAGTATTTGATATCATCTATTACTCAGTGGATTTCAACAACCCCTTAGCTTCTTGGCATCACGTCTCCCTTCATGTCGACATCAACACAGTTTCCAGAAGGGCGACAATATCTTCACTCTCATTACCTTTTCAATGAGGAGTCTCGGACGACACAGATAGAATCATCATTTCTTTCTGATTCCATTGACCCCCATAAAATTTGACTTCGACAAACTCTCATGTTAAGGTGGGTCTTACTATGTGACCATTGCAGTTGTTTCATATCAGCCGAAGACCTCTGAAGTTGATAGGCCATCAATGCATATGAGTCATCGACACTTCTTACAGTCATCCATTACTCGCTTCAGAGCCAGTTCACCAGTCATAACCATCATCTGTTGTTATCAACCACCCTCGAGGGCGCTGGATCTACCTACACCATCATACATCTTCAGTTAAAATCCCACATTTTGGTTTCACGTCACGAGCATGGGGCATGCCCACCTCGTTTGTATACAGATTTTATTTTTTCTCCCTAGACAAAGGTTTGGTTCCTATAATTTTCCCTCTCCCTCCGACAGATCGCTCGTGCAGTTCCTCTCTTTACCCTTCCTTACAATGGAACTCTCAACAAAAGAAACATTGATGTATTTCAGCTATACGTATGCTCCTAAGATCACACATCAGGGGGCATCTGTTATCACTAAAAAAATCGTCTGCAACATTACACATAATGGTTGAAGAAAGACATCAATTCCAGCAACAAGTAGTCCAACTACAACACCAAAATCGATCAAAAAGGCAAAAAACTATATACTTGGTTAAAAAATCAAAGTGCGCAAATTCACCAACAGAATCTCTCACACAGTGCGTAGAATATGCAGGTTAACACAACCCTCAACACACACTGTGCACAATATGCACGACTATATGCAAGAAAAGCTGCACACTTCTCATGAATGATGCATTTATGAATCGTTTCGGCCTCTCAACCACTTCTAGCTCAACTGCCAACACGATTTGACACTCAGATCTGAGAGAAATCTATCTTGGAGTTTGGTCAAGGGCTAGGAAGTGCCCTAAAAGGCCCCTTGTTCACACTATGAACCAGTTGTATCTTCCCATGAATTAACACTATAAATATGTGCCATGGGTGTGCTAGAAAAATAATAACTTCAAGGTATTGTTATGCTGCAATAATTCTTCTTGGAGAATCCTATTTTCTCTTTGAATCATTCAAGCACTACAGCAAGGGCCATTCCACTCACCTCCTTAGAGGATTGAGATTGTATTTCTTCACCATTGTCACTTGTCATTGAATGAAGAGAATAACTCTCTATTAGGGAACTCAAGACCCCTCCCAAAGAGGAAGAGGGGATTCATAAGTCCCTTCCTTTGTTTATAGTGTTATCCTATCAATATATTGATTCATTGGTAGTTATATGATGGTCATTTTTTGCTTTTCATGGTTCTAGTTCTTGCAAGTTTCTCTAACATTTATTTCTCTTTGTTTTTAGTTTTATTTCCCTGTTTCATTTGTATTTGGTTATCTAATCAACTCCCAAACCTCTTTCTTGTTTAGATGACATAACTAAGTAGGTAAGTGTTGTGTTTTTGCTCACCCATGTGACAAAACCAACACAACACTAATGTTTAGGCCATCCATACTTGACAACGTCACAAGCTGGAGAGTATTCAACTGTGATTATCAGATTTTCAACTTCCTTACTAGTTCATACACGTTCCAAAAATCAGTGATTGATGATGAAATTCATCAACAAGAGTTGCAAGCTTATCGAGAAGAAACTGATAAGGTCAATACAAATTGTGTTCCAAAGAATGTTTTGACTCTTGAAAATTTATTTTATTTACAATCTAATTTCAGGAGGCCAGCTAATCCAAATACCAATAACTCCACGATGATGAATTTCTTAGTTAATTTGGGAACATCTAAACATCCTAAGTATGTCAACCTCGGCACTTTCTCTTCAGATTTAGAAAAGCATACATTTACAGAATTATTCAAGAAGTATCGAGATGTTTTTTCCTAGACATATGATGATTTGAAGACTTATGATACAACAATAATACAACATGTGATTCCCATCAAATAAGGAATGAATCCATTTCAGCAAAATCTCAGGAAGGTTCATCCTACTCTCGAACCTCTTATACAAAAGGAACTCAAGAAGTTGTTATATGCTCAAATAATTTTTAAAGTAAGACATTCGACTTGGGTATCTAATATGGTGCCCGTGAGGAAAACATGGGGAGAAATAAGAATCTACATAGATTTCATAAATCTAAATCGCACTTCTAACAAATATAACTATCTAGTTCCCCCAATGGAGAAAATCTTCCAACTCATCTCTAGATCTCAAGTATTCTCCTTACTAGATGGATTTTCAGGATACAACTAGGTTCTTGTGGTAGAACCAGACCGATTAAAGACCACTTTTTGAACTAAATAGGGAACTTATGCTTAAAGACGAATTCCTTTTGGTATTATGAATGCAGGAGCCACCTTTCAAAGGGAAATGGACATTTATTTTAAAGGATTAATCGTTAAAAGCGTGGTGGTTTACCTTGATGATGTTACAGTTTATTCAAAAGAAAGAGAAGACCACCCAAAACATCTGAAGCAGATTTTCGAGCGTTGCAGAAAATATAGAATTTCACTTAATCCCAATAAAATTGTATTCGTCGTTTCAAAAGGAATTTCATTGGGACACATTATCTCAAAAGAAGGAATTTTGGTGGATCCAGAGAGAACCAAAGCCATTTTACAAATTCCTCCACCACACAACAAGAGGTCCATGCAATCGTTTTTCAGGAGAATCAATTTCGTCAAAAGATTTGTTCCATACATTGTTGAGATTGTAAAAGCTTTACAAAAGATGATTAAAAAGGATGTACAATTCAAACAGACACCTCTGGAAAAGGAATCATGTGTCGTCTCTTTAGAGTCATGATTTTTCAAAAGATTTTCTGCTATATACATTTGCCAATGTGTCGTCTCTTTAGAGCCCTGATTTTTCAAAAGATTTCCTGCTATATACATTTGCATCTGAACATTCACTAGAAACAATAGTCACTCAAAAGGATTAACAAGGAGATGGATACCTTGTTTCTTTGATGAGCACTAGGTTACAAGGGACTGAACTGAATTATCCTTCAGTGGACAAGAAAGCATTTTCCGTCCATAAAGAAATCAAGAAGTTTAGACTGTATATCCTAAAAAATCATACTAAAGTTGTTGTCCCACACCCTGAAGTGAGATCCATGTTCATTCAAAAGGAATTGGGTGAAATATGAGGAAATTGGATGACAGATATGCAAGAGTATGACCTCGAATTTAAACCATCCAACATCGTAAAGGGTCAAGGATTGTGTAAATTAGTAACCCAAGGAGTTGATGTTGAATAAAAAGAAGAGGATAGTTGGAAAGATGAATATATCATGTATACACAACAATTTCCATATGTTCCAGCCATTGAAGGAACATGTTACAATGATCTTAAGTATTATTTACAACATGGAACCACTCCATATCATCTCAATGCTAAGAAAAAAAGAGCATTGCATCTGAAATATTTATAGTATCAATTATTACATGGCATCTTGTTCAAAAATAATTACGATGGAGTGTTTCTCAAATGTCTTGAAAAATAAGAAGTTCATAAGGTGTTGAAAGATATGTATGATGGACCAGCTAGTGGTCATTTCTCAGGAGACACAATAGTTCATAAATTTCTAAGAGCAGGATACTACTAGCCCACCCTCTTCAAGGATGCCCACATGTACTCAAGAAGCTGCGAAGCATGTCAAAAAGCATCAGGGAGAGAACAAAATTCCTCTTTTCCTCTCCAACTTGTAGTAGTGGAAGAGCCATTCAAGCAATGGCACTTAGATATTGTTGGTGAGATAAATCCTCGTTCATTTAAACAACACAGGTATATTCTAACCGCAACTGATTATTTCACACGTTGGATTGAGCAATTCCTTTAGTCAAAGTGGATGAAGAAGTAGTCATTAATTTTCTTGAGCAACACATTATCACGAGGTTTGGTATTCCCAACTCTTTAGTATTTGATAATGATTCTTACTTTTCATCTTTGAAATTATCTGAGTATGCATTGGAAAAGGGAATTATTTTAAAGTATTCAACTAACCATTACCCCAAGGAAATGTCCTAGCAGAATCCACAAACAAGAACATCATTCGTATCCTAAAAAGAACCTTGGTCAATCACCAAAGAAATTGGAACAATGCATTACAAAATGCTCTTTGGGAAGATCATGTCACACCAAAAGCCTCCATCAGAAAATAACCTTATTTTCTTATGTATGGAAAAGAAGTTGTGTTACCCTCGAACATTTACCTACCCTCTCTCCAACTTACACAAAAGTCCTGAGGCAGAGAATGCCCAGTTATCCAAAGTTGTATAAATACCTTGCTGAACCTTGAAGAAATACGTGACAAGACTAAAACCAAGTTTGAAGCTCACAAGCAAACACTTAAACATTGGTTTGATAAGAAATATGTGGATGAGAAAGAATTCCAGGTTTGGGATCTAGTCCTGAAATGGGATAAACCACATGAAGATAAAGGGAAACATACGAAATTTCAACAACTTTGGCTTGGTCCCTACCTTATCAAAGAAAAGATTGGCCAAAGCACTTTTTGATTACAAAACCTTTAGGGAGAGATCAACTCTGTCCCTGTAAATGGCCAAGTCCTAAAACATTATATTAGTTATCCCTTGAGGCTACTGATCACTTGTGCATAAATAAAACTTGTTTCTAGTTTTGCTTTTGATTTTTGTTTCCTTAGTTAGTTTGAGTTTTCTTGATTTGTTTGATTACGGGTATTACCTTGTCCTTCTTGCTTTGATTCCCTTGTGATTTTGGAGTTCTTACAACTTGAAGCAAGTCACATCCTTAAAAGGAGCATATTCAGTGCAGAGAGCCTAAACATCTATGTAATAGGATGTTCACTCTACTCGTCTCCTGTACATGTGAACCCTTTGTGCACTATCATGAGTTAATATCTAGTAGAGAAAAGTAGCTTGTCAATACAAAAGGACACTGGGAAAACAAAGAGCCAACAGACTACAGTAAACATCATATTGCTATGTTACAAGAGCTAAAGGAAATGGTCTATATGATATGTTGTAGTAGGATTAGGAATCATGACTCAGGAAGTTTTCTTATCTATAATCAAGTTAGCAGATCTCACCATCACAGGTGTCATCCCTAGTACCTTTAAAGGTTAACTGGAATCCCCCCATCCACCTACATCTCTAAACAAAAGAGAATTAAATATTATAAAAGGTAAAGGCTTGGGGAAAGGATTTTTAGATCACATGGGACATGCAATTATCTCCATCAGGGCTATAGATGCTCCTTGGAAGTGGAGCAAGGCTTGTTACACTGGGGTGACTCCATCAGGGATATGGATGCTCCCTGGTAGCAAATAAACACCAGAGAAATGAATCATACTTGAATCACCAATATCTTTTTAATATACAAGTTATGGGACATATTTTTTCTTCCTTGTGATTTTGTGTGATGGAGTTTCTTTCCTAATAAAATTATGAATGGACTCATTTTGCATAGATCCAAGGCTTATCCTAGTGTGTCACCATTTGTTGTGAATAGGACTACAACCCCTCCATTTTACCTCATACTTGGATACTTTCCTAAAATGGAGCCTCTTTTTTGAAAACTAAATAAAATTCTCATAAGTCGCTTTGATCAAACAAAAGCTTCTCTTGGTAACTCGTGATTCACTTGAAAAAATTGAGAAACTAGCCGAAGTGGAAGTTTTAAAAAAAATTTGGAAAAGTTCCTTTCAACTCTTTCGAGCTGATCGCAGGAGTTCCATTCAAATCTTTCGAGATGCTAGGAGGAGTTCTCTTTAACTCCTCTGATCTTCTCGGAGGAGTTCCCTTCAACTCTTTTGAGATGCTCAGAGGAGTTCCCTTCAACTCTTTTGAGCTGCTAAGAGGAGTTCTTTCCAATCACTTTGATAAAGCAAGGCAAGTTCAACAAAGTTGTTAAAAAATCCTTCGAGCACACCTACTTCATTTAATGCTACTTAATTAACTTTAAGATATATAAAGTGAAACGGGGTTGGGGATTTTATCACTATACCAATTTCTCTTGACTTGACACTGGAGAGCTAGGTAAACACTATTTGAGCAAAAAAAATTCTCGTCCCTCTACACGTGGAAACGATCAACCGGTAAGTCTGTTCCCCCCTTATTTTCATGTTGCTTAAAAGTTAGGGTTAGGGTATTTTTTCCCTCTTTTCTCTTGCACAATTTCAACCATAATTCGCCTCTATTCCCTTTTATTTTTCCCTCCGTCGCTTCACCATTTTTCAGACTCTATGCCCTCATCAATGAACTGACCCCTTCGATGGCTACAGATTAAAAGAAGTGAATGTCCTTTGTAATTGACCATTTCCAAAAACCTAGCTTCAAGTTCAACTATTGAAAAAAACCCCTACCATTTTTCATCTAAATCAAAGACTCTCAACCTAAATAGACCCTAATCCCACAATATGTACCTATAATTTAATTGAATGGTTCCCCACCATGCTACATATTTGCATATTATTTATCGGGATTTTTTTTAGTAACTCTCTAAAACATATCAAAGAAGTTACTATTAACTTCTATGATATGCTCGAGAGAGTTATTATTAACTCCTTTGATCTGCTCATAGGAGTTACTCTTAACTCCTCTGACAAGATCAGAGGAGTTCTTTGTAAAACATCCGAACACCCTCCAAGATTAGTAAAGACTCTTCCAAGTGCATCTTGAAGGAGTTAATATTAACTCCTCCAAAATGCTCGTAGGAGTTAATATTAACTCCTCTGAACTGCTTGGAGGAGTTAATATTAACTCCTATGAACTACTTGAAGGAGTTACTATTAACTACTCCGAACTGCTCGGAGGAGTTACTATTAACTCCTCCAAATTGCATTTAGAATTGTTCATTTTTCTCAAATAATTGCCCAAGTCTTTCAGAATCTAAGTAGGAATTTGATTGCTATTGGTATTATTGTTGTTTGTCACCGCTTGTTTGGAATGGGACATTTGGTAACAACACTTTCTCATTCACCGCTTTCTCATCTGGGGACAATCCCATTTTTGGACAGTCTACTCTGGCAAAGGTACTATTCCTGCATCGGGGGCACATATAGTAGGACCTTGGAACTCAGGACAAGGATCCGTTCCCTCCTCTGGAATGTCGTTCTGGGGTAATTCTTTCCACAGTCAATGGAACCCTAGACAGACTACTATACCTCTCCCATCAGGACCGGCATGGGGTAATCCTTCCCAAAGTCCTTCGAACACGATTCATGCCCAACACCCTATGTCCTTTATGGGAAATCAGCCAATGATGTCTCCATAGATGCAAAATCCTTATACTGGTCAGGGCCATGGTTTCTACCAGAATCCGGGCCAGCAGCCAAACTTTTCCTGGCAACCTGGTGCCATTCAAACTCCAGGACCCTTTTTCCCAGGTTATCAACAACAATCCAAACTACCATTCCTGGCAACATTACACTTGCCAGATTTGACAAGGTTGTTAAATGATCCTATTTGTCGCGATCCACGTTGGCCTCCTATGCCAACGAAGTTTCCTTTGGACATTCCAAAGTTCGAGGCCAAGCCTAACGAAGATCCAGGTGATCATGTAACTACCTTCCATCTTTGGTGTTCATCTAACTCATTGAAAGATGACTCCGTACAGTTGCGATTGTTTCAACGCACTCTTATCGGGAGTGCCGCGAAATGGTACATCGAGATCGATCGCTCAAGATACTCTTCTTTTGGCGAACTAGCAATGGCCTTCCTTAACCATTTCCAGTTACCTGTGAGATACGACGCTGGCACAGAGTTGCTTGCCAATTTTGAACAGACAACAGCGGACCATATCTCTGATCATATCCGAGAATGGAGACGCTGGAAGAGTCTAATCAAAGTACCAATCCCACCAGCATTCCTGTTTGAGTGGTTCCCTAAGTCTTTGGTCCCACAGTTATCCAAAGACGTTGCGACTTCCAGAGTTTTCTCCGAAGAAGATGCCATCATGAGGGCTCAACAGTTTGAGCTCATCTATTCTCAGTCTGGTTTATTATAAAACATCCTTCCAGATTCACCACGATTGATACTAGATAAAACTAGACCACATGCGGATGGTATTGTTGGTTCAACACAAACCAAGCTCGTTGAGAAATTGACAAAACAATTGCAATAGTTATCTATACAACACTCAGCGGCTAGCCAGACTACTGTGTTGGTTGCTCCTCCTACCCAGACGTCGGAAGTACACTCTGTGTAGTCGACTAACCCAAAGGCCACCCAGTAGCCTGAAGGGAAGAAAAAACAACAAAAGAAGGGTAAGGGGGATAAAAAACCCACTGATAATGCTGGCGAGGACACCACGGAAAAATGGAAGGTGAGGTATCCATGCAACTTGTGTGCGGAAGACCACCCAACCCATCTTTTTCCTCGACTTGCCGAGGCCCAAAAGTTTGTCACATAGCAACATCAAGAAGTGTTGACTAATCCCTTTCAACATGGGCAAAATTTAACTCAAGCCTCTACAAGCACTGAAGGGGGTAGCCAAGAAGCTTGCCCTCCTCCAAACAATCCCTCATCCGCGAACATATATATGGTTAGGGGTGATGCTTTCATAACAACTAGAGTGCATGACTATAGTAAACCAAGCGCTTCTGAGAAGGGTAAAGAAGCTGACCTCCCATCTCTTCCTCTATAGATCGAGAAGATGTTGGGAGAAACGATGACACACATTCCAAAGGGTGCATTTAAGAAAGCTTCTCACAACCCAAATGCAAGGGCCGCCCAGAATTACTCTGTGGAGGAGGATTTATCACAAACCCCTTGTGCGATGTCTACTTTGGAGGTCCTCCAAAGTTGCCCTGCTCAGAGGAAAGCCTTGTTAACTGCTTTAGGCTCTACTGAGACTTGTAATCCGGGTACCATCATGTTCGATACAACCGACTTAAAACCTTCTCTACCTTACCACATAGCGTTTCAGATAGTAGTGGCTCATCCCACAAAATGTTTTACATGGAATATCTTCCACACGGTGGTCGACGAGGGAACCTCGACATGTGTTATGTCATTGGCATGTTGGAAGGCCATTGGCCAGCCTGCTTTGTCTCCTTCACCTACTCTCCTCACTGCTTTTGACGGTTGTTCTTTCTGACCACATGGCATCATTCCTTCTTTCCCTGTGCAGTTAGGAGGGAAGACCATGTGTGTCGAAGTAGAGGTAGTCGATGCTCCCCTCGACTATAATCTCTTGTTAGGAC
>SNQJ01S0073188.1:37757-49535 GCA_010110895.2 Picea sitchensis | reverse complement strand
CTCCTTTATGTAGATAAGCTTCATTGAAACTAAAGATTGTGTTACATTCATTTTTTATTTTGAAGTCTTCTTGGAGTTAGAGTGATAACATCATAATTTTCACTTCCATTTACCATTTTGAGTAACAAAAAAAATAAAATAAATAAGCGCATAATCTAAAATCAATTAGACTTTTCTTTTTTATAGAAAACCAACAAATCTAGGATCTTAGAGATTTGGTTGTAGGGTGGAGAGTAAATTCTCCAAGGCCACTGAAACAAGACTATAGAATACTAAAAAGTGAAAAAATACAACTATCATATAGGCATAGCTGGGAACCCCCTCTAACATAGGGGCTAAACATGAAGTTGCGTGCGGAAGAGAGGAGAAGATTACCCCTCCAAAGATTGAACAATTGTAGTGGAAAGAGCATATATTGGGGGGTTTTCTTGAGTGTTTCGGGTTCATATGGTCTTAGTGCTTCATGAATATAGAATTTATTCGAAGTCCTCATGAGTATTAACGATCCACTTTTCTTCAGTCCTCTTGAAGAGATTCATACTTTGTTAATCTACCCATACATTTGGTTACGACTCTCGATTGTACCCCCCTAGAGACCAACTGCGAGTTGGTAACCCTAGTAACCTTTCCTAGGTATCTACAGAGGTTCCTGTGGGTTTCCCATAGTACTTGGGATAGACATCATATCACACTTTTAGAAACCTTGGAGGGTGACCCTGCGAAGCGATGTTTTCTTGCACCAAGAAGGGATGTTACATGGAGGTCGGGGTAACTATTTCTCATAACTTCGTTGACGACCTCATATCCCATCTCCGAAAGATCCTTACTTCCATATTTCCCTGTTACAAGGGATTTTTTTTCTTGGTATTATCTTATAAGGACTTTGATAGTGTGTGCTCTTTGATTTAGTGACCTTAGGTTGAGTGTGTGTCTATGGAAACATTTCTTGGGACTACTAACCAAGGAACTCCTTTTCATGGGGAACCTTTTTTTTTCCTTGTTTTGGAAACATTGGTTCTCCCTATACTTCTACATTGAGTCTTCCTAGATTCACCATAGGGTTACCAGTATGGTTTTTTTCCACTTTGATCCCAAATGCTCTTGGTTCTTCGAATGCAAGCCCTCCACCCCAAGAACATCAACCTCATGTTGACCCTTTTCCTTCTTCACCCGTTGTGTCTTCTTCCCTTTCTTCTTCTTCGCCTGGTGAAATTCTTCATGCTAGTAACTAGGAGGCTCAAAAGAAGAAGAAAAGGAAGAACAAGAAGAAGAAAAATAAGTAAGGAGGCATTCAATCAACCATTGATAATCATGCTGGGAGTGTTGATGATATTAACAAGTATACAAACACACATCGTAAGCCCAAATTCCCTTGCAAGATTTGTAATGGTGACCACCTTCTTAAGAATTGCCTTGATATTCCAAAGGTTTTATAAGTGTGGTCTCATGGTTCTCAACAAACCATGTCACAAGCCATTGCAGGTCATTATGGTGACAACCCATCAACCAGTAATCAGCAGGTTGGGGGAAAAAAGGGTCAAGTCAAGATTCCTTGCTAGTTATGCTGAGAAAGGCACCACACTTACCTTTTCCCTCCTATGGATGAAGCTTCACAATTATTCGAAGACATTTCTATTTCCCAGCAACAACCTCCAGTTTCTTCCCATGAACCTTCTCCCAACCAACCATTGTTTTATGAAGTGGTCGGTCTGATTCCATCCTCGGTTGATCCCTCTCTCCCCTTGGAGAGTGAAGTTAATAAAGTGGTTGGTCCAATACAATCCTCGATCAATCCTACTCTTCCCTTGGAGAGTGAAGTGGATATTTCTCAAGTCTTTCTTGTCACTTCATATTCCTCCAGACAAAGGGGCATTTCACCCATTTCAATGGAACCCCCTCCAAATACTGAGGTCATTTCCTTTGATTGGAATAGTCTAACGAAGCATCGCCTTCCTTCCTACTTGCCTTTCCAAATTATCATGCAAGTTTGTGATAAGATCACGGTACATAGCACTATTGTTGATGAAGGTGCTTATATTAGCATTATATCCTCAACTCCTTGGAAAGCTATGGGTTCCCCTTAGCTTGTGTCGGTCACCCATCATCTATGGACTTTTAATAGAAGACCTAGCAAACCTTTAGGGATCCTTCCTTAGCTGCCCAACACCTTAGGATGGAAAACTATATGTATTGATTTTATTATAGTCCATAGCCCCTTGGAATTTAATTTTCTCCTTGGGTGGGACTATGTTTATGCTATGAAAGTTGTTGTGTCCAAACTTTTTCGACTAATGCATTTCCATCATAATGGAAACATTGTGACAATTGAAAAACGTTCATTTGTTGGTTCTGATATGAATGCCAAACATTCGACTCCCCTGAATGTTCCTTATATGTAAGTGGTATCCCACCCGCCACACGTGAATTGTGTGGCATCATGTCCCATGCGTTCAACTGTTGATGAGAAGGAGCCTCTCACTGTATGCTCGCCTTCTTTGGATTTAGATCCAGTAGTTGACATGGTAAACCACTTAATAGAGGATTTGGATCCTGATCTTTCCGTTGTTACTGAGTCCCTTGACATGTATTCCTTCTAGAGTGTTTTTCTTCCATATGATGAAGACCTATTGGAAGCCATGGTCAAGGGTTTCGATAAAAGTTCTCATTTTTGTATCAATATCATTAAAAAATGAAATAGATAATTTCGAGAAAGTTATCGTTTCTGTGTCATGCTCATTAAAAAATAAAACAAATGACTACAAGCATAGTTCTTTTCTTGTTTCAAGGTCGTTAAAAAATGAAACTGATGACTATGAGCATAGTTTATTTTCTGTGTCAATCTCATTAAAACATGAAACAAATACCCATGAGCATAGTTCCCTTTATGTGTCAATCTCATTAAAAAATGAACCAGATACCCATGAGCATGGTTCATTGTTCGTGTCAAGCTCGTTAAAAAATGAAATGGAGCCCCCTCTAATTGAGTCGAGTCTTCTACTAGATCTAGCACTTGAACCTTCATTTCCTCCGCCTGTGTCAGTTGATTTTCTTTCTTCCTCCCTCTCTGGTGAACCTATTCCTATTAGTATCCAAGAGTCTAATAGCGTGCAAAAGAAGAGTCGACGAATGAAAAAAATATTGGGGGGTATGTCTCCACCCTCTAGACATCATGTTGGAGTTAAGCCGCTAGCTTCTGTTGATCATGCTGGGGGAAAAGTACCAACCTATGGACATCATGCTGGGAGGAAAACCTGCCAATGGGTATCACTTGAGCATAGTTTCATTCATTGTTTCAAGCTCGTGTAAAAATGAAATCGACCCTGAGCACAATTTTATTTTCTATTTCAAGCTCATGTAAAAATGAAACCGACCCCGAGCATATTTTTATTCTCTRTTTCAAGMTCGTGTAAAAAGAAAAKGACCCYGAGAACAATTCACTTTYTGTGTTAAKATCGTTAAAAAAWGAAACAAATACCCATGAGCATAGTTCCCTTTTCATGTCAAGCTCATTAAAAACAAAAACAGATACCCATGAGCATAGTTCTCTTTCTATGTCAATCTCATTAAAAAATGAAACAGATATCCATGAGCATGGTTCATTGTCTGTGTCAAGCTCATTGAAAAATGAAACAGACCCCCCTCCAATTGAGTTGAGTCTTCTACTACATCTAGTACTTAAACCTTCATTTCCTTCGCCCATGTCAGTTGATTGTCTTTCTTCCTCCCTCTCTTGTGAACCTATTTCTATTAGTAGTCAAGAGTCTAATAGAGTGCAAAAGAAGAGTCAACAGATGAAACGAAGCTTGGGGGGTATGTCTCCAACCTTTGGAAATCATGTTGGAGTTAAGCCGCTAGCTTCTTCTGATCATAATGGGGGAAAAGTACTAACCTATGGAAATCATGTTGGTAAGAAAAATTGCTAATAAGTATCACTCGAGCATAGTTTCATTCTCTGTTTCAATCTCATGTAAAAATGAAGCCGACCTTGAGCACAATTTTATTCTCTTTTTTTGGCTTGTCTAAAAATGAAACTAACCCTAAGCACAATTTTATTCTCTATTTCAATCTCGTGTAAAAATGAAACCGACCCCAAGCATAGTTTGCTTTTTGTGTCAATATCATTAAAAAATGAAGAAGACAATTGAGCATATTTTTATCACTTTTTTAGGCTCGTAAAAACTATATGAAAAAGGAACTCTTTGGATTACAACTAAGCATATTTTTATCTCTTTTTTGGGCTTGTAAAAACCATATGAAAATGAACTCTTTAGAGTACAACTGAGCATATTTTTATCACTTTTTCGGGCTCATAAAAACTATATCAAAAACAAACTCTTTGGAGTCTCCTTTAAGCTCTTTTTAGACTCCCGAAACATGAAAATATTTCCGAGTGAGATTGTTTCCTTTCACACCCGTTAAAAGGATTTGAAAGGTCGTCTAATTGATGCAATTTTAACCATTTTTCGGACTAGATGGACTAATTATGAAAAAGGAATACTCTAGTCAACCTTGGATAGAATATTTCTCCCTTGTATTATTTTATACCTTTTCAGGCTCAAGGGACTAATTTATGAAAAAGAACACCCTTGGAGTCTTCCTTAAGATATTTTTATACTCTCTAAATGTGAAAAGACCGCCAATTTTACCTTCATTGGGCTCGTAAAATTATGCATTGAAGGACCCATATGGGATATATGGGATCGAACCCCTCCTTTTTCAGGTTCATTAAACATGTGATGAGGGACTCATTGAATATGAGCTATATGGAGAATATGTTATCCTCCTCAAGCTCATTAAAAAAAAAGAGGTACTCACTGTCCATGGTGGAGGAAAACTTGAGGGAAGTGAGTCAAGTCTTTGGAAAGAATTATGGTAGTTGTTTGTTGTCGCCCTTGAACATGGCACATGTTTGCATATTTTCTTACACTTGGGTAATCTACTTGTATCCGAGTCATACCCATCCTATGAGTCATTATACTCCTTTGGCTCACCCAAAGAGTGCCCCAGTTATTGTCGCACTATGTTTTGGTCTATCTCTCAATCGCGTCAATGCTGCCAAGTATTTTGTTGTGCCTCACAGTGTTCAAGGGAAGTTTTAACTCAAGTCAACCATTCTTCAGTATTACCAAGTTTCATCCTCGTGTCAGTCTGTGCTCATTTAATCTATCATCTTACATCACTTTCCTATGTCAGTTTCGTGTCGATGATGGGGGAAACATCATGACCCTCCTTTGATGAGTCTGTTCCCATCCACTCTAACACATTACCCAGGAATTAGGATTATAAATCAGTTAGTACCTTGGAACATGGATGCCTTCGATAGTAGGTTTACATCATTGACCTCTAATCAAATGATTCCAAAAATGTTCGACTTCAGCTCATTTGTTCACATTCGTTGGAATGTACTAGGGTAACTTGGGATTCATTGTCATCATTAGTGATTTCCCTCACACTTGTTAACACTATACATCAATGACTGGTAATCAAGTGGTTTTTACCATGTTCGACATCAGGACATCTATTCAAATGGCTAGATACACACCATTTCGAGAGCGAGACAAAGACCTTGGGAACTCCTCATGCACCCAGGCTATGATGGAGACTATTTGAGTACTTAAAATATTCCAGTATCGTCATCATGTTGGCCATCTTACTGATATTTATGTTATCACATAGACCCACTTTGTATTGGTTTGTGTCTATGTTTTTGTCATATCATATCTCCACTGTGTATTCTTTCATGGCTACGGCCTGATCGAGTCATGGAGGTATGGATCTACATTGTATTTTTCGTGGCCATATCATTTGTCAATACTTCCATGGATTCACCGTGTATATGTCAACGACAATGCTTTGAGATAATTTATTTCAAGCATGGGTATTCCTACCTCAAGGATGATATGTATATTTTGTTTGATGTTTGCTTGAAGTTTCCTCCAGGCTCTCCTATTCTAGCACCCTTTGCACACATATTTGTAAAGTGTTTCAGCCATTAGTTTCTCTTTTGACCTCACACTTTAGGGGGTATCTGTTACACACCTATTTGTCACACTTATGTGAGGGAGTGTTTTTCATGATCCCTAGACATGTTGAGGGAGAAATTTATCATATGAAGGTCAAAATACTATGTGCACATGTATTATTCATTTTTATTGAAAAAAAATAAAATTAATTTAGTGTGAGAATCCACCTCACATCTAGTTTCCTAATATCAAGGAGAAGTTGGGAGTCTCATGGGTGGTTGAGATATTTTCTCAAACCAATATCCTTATTTGATGGATCCTGAGAGACATTTCCTTTCTAAAATCCTTGAGAGATATTTTCTCCCTAAAAATATTGGAGATCCCAATTTAGTGGATCTAGTGAGTGATATTCTCCTTGGATTGTTTATTTAGTTCTCAACTGGAAAATTATTTAAATTTATGATGTGAGAGATTAATATGGGGAGGAAAGAATTGAAGAACATCATACTTATGATTGTGTGAGATATAAGGGGCTGGAACAAAGAGCTTGGAGGAGGTTGCTCAACATCAAGGTAAAGAGTGTAAGTGCTTCCATTTTTGTTAGCTTTCCATTAATAGATAACTTGGCCTATTCCTTTCATGTTTATGCATTTAAGTATTTACATGTCTATTGTTGTGAAAATCATCCTAGATAGATCTATTTTTACTTAACATTATAGTGTGGAAGAAAGGGATCTCCTCTTGTTCTTTTGCAGGTCTTTTCTTGCACCTAGGATCTTGGATATAAAGCTCAAAACGTTGGAGCAGTGAGGACAACCATCGTAAAAAGGTGTGCCATCCATTTCTCTCTTCTATCCTACATGTTGAAATATGTCTAAAGGGAAAACAATTACCATTTTTTTCCTTCTATCTTGGATCAAAGAAGGGGTCTTGATCCAAGGGGGGTTTCACCTATTCGCAGGGGGAACTTTACCATAATACGGTGGAGCAATGACTCGATACCACAAGTGGTATCACATTGTGGAGGGAGTGGTTTTGAAAGGTTCTTTGAGGATGTAAAACCTATCGGAATGTGTCATGTATCATGGGAAAAACCACTATTGCATAGCAGAGGGGTTGTTAACTTGTGTGCATGTTAACGATGCGAAATATGTTATGGATCGTCGATCTATTCAACCAATCTCTATCGTTAGATATGGGGTGGGGACGGTTTGCATTCTTGAGGTAAGTTGTGGAGGTCAACCCCACTGGTGACATGGGCCACTACAGTGGTGTCATGTGGCAACTGGTACGTGTGGGTCCAATATTTAATGAATTATTTTATATTAATTATATATTGAAGTGTAAGGTAAGGTAAAGGTAAAGGGAGGATGACGAGGAAGGGATGGGGTTTTTTTTTAGAGTTACGTGGCATCCTCTCAGGGTGTGAAGTGGACCCATGGTGCCACATCATCAACCATGTCAGTAGATTGCCACGTTTGGAGCCATTTTCTTATTTTGGACATAAATGGAGCAAATAAAGTGATATTGAGATGAAACTTATAGGTTGTGTCTATGGTAAGGAGGGATACAAAACATTCATAGAGGACCACTGTCCATTTCTGCTTGAAATTATCAGAAATTGAAAAATAGTGGTTTTTAAATATATGGGTCCATATCATTGGTAGAGATACAGACTAAGTTGAAATTCTTGGAGACAGTCCAAAAAGAAGACATGAAAATAATCCATGAAAGAATTGAATAAAATATAAGGGTTTTGGATGGGGGATGCTGAAATAGGCCAAAATCCACTATTCCAATCCACTTTTTAGGGATTTTTTGGAATTTCAGAGGAAGAAAAGTGATCCTAGATCAAAAAACTGGAAAACTTTATGCACTCAAAATTTTGAATAGTCATAAATATAGACAACTTTGGTTTAGTGAAGTTTTTACAGAAGAGCATAGTTTGGGAGATAACTAGATTTGCTAAAAATTCTAAGTCTGGAAAAAATTGTAAAAAGGACAAAGTTTCATATTCCAGATTGTTGTAGAATCTTACTGGAGTAATAGATGGAGAATATGAAGTTTTTTCTGTGTTTTCCATTATAATTATTATCACTTCATGATACACAATTTTTCTTGGTTCTTGATGTATTTTGTTTTGCAGTTGATAGAAGTTGGTCTTCTAGTAAAATTACACCAGTGAAGCAAATGCATAAATGGGGTAAAAATAGTTTTTTCAGGAAACCATAGCTTTCATCTCAAAGATTGGATTGGGGCATACGAATAGTCATTGGAAATTTGATGGAGAGGATAATAAATTATAATTATTATAATTTGGAGAAGTGTGAGATAATTCTTCATGATTTGAGAAGGAAGCACATGTAGCATTAATGGACATTTTTTTGTAATATTCATAATTCTAGAAAAAATGGTTGCTTGCACATTTTGCAGAATTAGATGTACAAGAAGATAAATTTAATCCTAGGATTGCATATCAGAGTCATGGAAGATACAAAAAGAGCCTACAATCACGAGAGAGAAGCCAAAGGTCAAAATATTAGTGTGGGTAGTGATGAAACAAAATCTAATGGACATAGGAGCATAGTGGAACCAACAAAATGGGTAGAAACTATGAGAAGTATCAAAATGGAAGTATAGACTTATAGAGTTGAAAATGAGAGAATAATGAGAGAAAAATAAGAGCAAACTCAAATAAATTCTCAAATGATGCAAAGCCTAAAACAGTTGTAGAGGAAAGCGAAGAATAGATCTTTTTCAAGACATGAAGAAGAGAGAATACATCATGAAAGAAGGGATAACTAAAAAAGACCTAGTCATTCAAAAAGTGATAGTAGGGCTCATATCCATCACTCACCTCCTTACTTAGCTAGGAAGTTTTATGCATATAAAGATTCAAGGAGTAGTCGAGAAGTGTCTCCTGTTAGACATAAAAAAAAGAAAGATATGAGTTGGAAAGTTTGTAAGGAGAACTTAGGAAGATTAAGCCACCATCCTTTGATGGTGAAATAGAAAGGGAAGATGATGTTGAAGCACGGTTGCTTCGAAAAGATGTTATGTGTTGGGATTAGTTGAAGAAATTTGATCACATTAATGAGAGCAGGATTACTTGGAAGCAATTCAAAAAATATTTTCAGAAGGAGTATCGTTCAAAGCACTATTATGACAAGAAAATGCAAGAGTTATTTGAAGTCATGTTAGGGAGAATTACCATGGGAGAATATGAAAATCATTTATTGGGATTGCTAAAGTATGTAGAGTTTATCAAGGATGAGAAGGTGAAGATACATAGGTTTTTGAGTGGAATGCTATCCTTTTATAAATATAATGTTCAATATGATGAGACAAGAACTTTGACAAAGACCATTAGGAAGGCTAAGTACATGTATGAGCAAGGCAAGGGCATAGAATCTTTCTAGAAATATTGGAAGGACAAGAAGAAGGAGAAATATTATGAGAGGACGAAGGGATTCAAACCTCCTTTCAACAAAAGAACTCCTAACACAAATCAACAAGATCATATTGCTAAGAATGACTCCAAGAGGGAAGAATCCTTGGGAAAAAGGAGAAGACCATCAATCAAATGCTAAGGATGTAAAGAATATCACATGTACAAAGATTTACCTCACAGAGAAGACATGACAAGGACATTGCACAAAATCCAAAAGGATACTATAGTAGAATACATGGGTAGAAATAGTCTAAAAATATATGTAGCCTTGGAAGATTGACAAGAAAAACACCAATCCCATATGATTGAGGTGGAAGGTAAGATCGGTAATCATCTTGTTGCTATTTAAATTTATTCGGGAGAAATCCATACTTACATTGATCCTAAAATAGTGCATAGATTTTATTTGGAGAGAAGTAAGCTAGAAAAATCATGTGTGGTTTAGCTAGCCATTGGAACCAAAACAACGATCAATGAAACTGTCAAAGATTGTCCAATAAATCTTAATTGAGTGAGTACTAATGTTGATATGAATATCATATCATTAGGATATTATGATATCCTAATTGGAATGGATTGGTTGGAAAAGCATCATGTCGTCCTAGATTGTCATAACAAAACATTTACATGTATTGATGAAGAAGAAAAACAGAGCACTGTGAAAGGAATTCCAAGTCCCACTTCTATAAGGGAGATTCCATCCTTATAAATGAAGAGATTTTTTGGAAAGGATTTCAATTGTATGCATCTCATGTGGAGGATCCAAAAAATACCAAAGGGACAAGTCTTGAAGATCATTCAGTATTGCAAGAGTTTGAATATGTATTCCAAGAAATACCAGGATTACCACCAAAGAGGGATATATATTTCTTTATTGATTTAGTACTAGGAGCTTCCCTAGTGTCAAAAAATCCTTATAGAAAGAGCACCCCGGAATTAAAAGAATTACAAATGCATCTAGAAGAATTGTTGATGAAAGGGTACATACGCCCAAGTGTTTCACCTTGGGGGGCACGAATAATCTTTGTTAAAAACAAGGATGGAACATTGAGGTTGTGTATTGACTTTAGACGACTGAATAAATCCACCATGAAGAACAAATACCCTCTACAAAGAATTGATGACCTCTTTGATCAACTGAGAGGAGCAACGACATTTTCGAAGATAGACTTGAGATCAAGATATCATCGGGTGAGAATCAAGGAACAAGACATCAATAAGATAAATTTTAGAACCAGGTATGAGCATTATGAATTTGTAGTGGTTCCATTTGGACTAACCAATGCACCAGCTGCCTTTATGTGCTTAATGAATGACATATTCATAAATTGTTTGGATACGTTTTTCATTATGTTCTTAGATGAAATACTTATTTATTCTAAGTTAGAGGAAGAGCATGAGCATCACTTGAGGTTGGTGCTACAATTTATAAGGGAACATCACTTGTATGCCAAGCTAAGCAAGTGTTCTTTTTCCCAAGAGAAGATCCATTATTTGGGGCACATTATTTTAGAGGAAGGCATAATAGTAGATACAAAGAATATTGAATCCATTAGAAGATGGAAAACACCAATAAATTATCTAGATAAGTTTGTCATTGTGCTCTTGGATGACATACTTATTTATTCTAAGTTAGAGGAAGAGCATGGCCATCACTTGAGGTTGTTGTTGCAAGTTCTAAAGGAACATTAGTCGTATACCAAGCTAAGAAAATTTTCTATTTACCAAGAGCAGATCTATGATTTCAGGCACATTGGTTCATAGGAAGGCATAGCAGTAGATACAAAGAATATTGAAGCCATTAGAGGATGGTTAGCACCAAGGAATGTTTTAGAAGTTATATATTTCATGCAATTAGTTGGATACTATAGGATATTTATAGCGGGATTCTTTAAAATTTCTCATCCCATCACTTCCTTAGAAAAGAAGGGAATTAAGTTTGAGTGGACATCAGAGTGTGAAGAAAAATTTAATTTGTTGAAAGAGTTACTTACTAGTGCACCTATTTTGAAGATTGTTGACCTAAATGAGAATTTTGTAGTATGTACAGATGCATGTTGATGCAGGAGCATCATCAGCGAGCACATGTGGCAGGAAAACTCAGTGCTCATGAATCATTTCAGAATCTCAAATGTTGGGAGTTACTGCGAGTCTTTCAGGGAGCTAATGAAGAACATAAGAAGATCAAACGCTTGGAGGTGGAATGATCATGAGTGATCAGGGAGTTTCACTCTGAGCCTTGAATGTAACTGAACTTAGGTAGAATTTAGGTTTTCTCTTTTAGAGTAGACTTGTAGTTGGGGGGAACCCTAAGGACCCTTAGAGATAAACAGATTTTTTGTATGCCCAAATGAGGTTGATGTG
>SNQJ01S0073188.1:0-37747 GCA_010110895.2 Picea sitchensis | reverse complement strand
CCAGCAAAAACTTCCTTATCATAAATAGCTTATACAATGTTCAAGAGATAACTCAAACCAATACAGATAGCCCTCCCCAAAAGATGTGCCACTCTTCTTCTCCTCTCTCTAATTGGTAATTGAAGCTTGCCTCATAAGAGAAATGAGCAAGTGAGTTGTGTGTTTGAAGTGAGGTGCTAGCCTTTTATTTATACAAGACTGGCACGTGTGAAAGGTCACAACTGACAGTTGCCGACCTCTCACTCTGGGTGGGTAAACCCACCTTTAATTAATTTTGGGTCTTCCATAATAATTGTTGGGGACGACTTCTTATTCTGCCCTTTGTAATTGTCCGATGACCAATCCGCAAAAGGGGATTTGGTCCTTATACAATTACCGACATGATCAATCCACAATGGGGATTAATCCAATAACAATAATAATAATAATGACATGATTAATCCGCAATGGGGATTTAATCAAATAATAATAAGAATGCTCTTCACAGTTACATTATTTCAACAAAGTTAGTAGGAATTTTCTGAGTTTTTAAGTTATTTTTTTATATTAGTTGTAGCCATTTACTTTTGAATGAATGTGATAGAGGAAAATTTGATCCAAATGCATAGTATTGTTACTGTTTGCAATTCTTTGTTATTGTGTTTTCATAAATGAATGAATTTCGTTATGATTAGATGAAACTTTGAATGTTAGTGTAAGTTTCAATTGTTTCTCTTATGTTGAGTGAGTGCAAGGTGTGCACACAGAGCGCAAGGAGTGCATTGAAGGAATCTGCTTCGAATCCAAAGCTCAGAAGAGATAGCACAAAACTTTCCCTTTGCAAGGAGTGAAAAGTGGTTGTTGTAAGGAGTGCACAGTCGTCCGCAAGAATTCAAACCTTGCATAAGAATTTGTTGCAAGGAGTGCACAGATCAGAGATTTGGCTAAGTATCAAAGCGACTTTGTAAGAAGTCGAAGAAATATAAAAGGAGAACGCCAGAAGGTCGAGAAGAATTCCTTTTCGAGAAATCCTTTGAATTTGATTTATCAAAATCCCTGAAATGCAAGGAGTGCATGGGAAGTCGAAATCTTCATAAAGACCAAGCTCAGGAGGGATAACACTTTTCAGAAGTGTAGTCAAGGTCTGAGAAGCAGACATGCAGGAGGCTCAAAGGTAGAGATCTTTGAAGACTTAGAAAATAATCTAAGTTGAAATAAATCAAAAGCTAAGGAGGAGGAGCGACAGTGACCTTTGGATCACAATGCAAAGGATCAACAGTCGTCTAATCAGGACAAGGTGCACGAGCTTTAACGCTTCACACAAACAAGAGAGAACAAATCAAGGTTTGAAACTTGATATTCCCGAAGTGCGAAGAGCCGGAGAGCCGAAGTGAACCTCAATCATTAGATCTAGAGGATAGGTGGCGAGAATCTCTGGATTCCAGTCAAAGGCCTGAAGAAGACGATGATCGTCGGATCATCCAAATTAAATCCCCACCATTCGATCCAAGTGGACGCATGGCAGGATTCTGCGTATTTAGAGTGGAGAAAAGTTTGAGATTTGAGGATTCCGAAGTCTAGAATTCTGAATTGACCACAGTCGTTGATCTGGGAGAAGGAGATCTAAATAATTGATCTTGAGAAATAGATCTTGTTCATCCGTTCGAAAGCACCGTCAATATCGTGAGATCGACGGTCATCTCGCATTTTGGGGATAGAAAGTGCTCGACATTTACGAGATTGAGGGCGGGCCGGGATTGAGACCATGGTTTTAGAGGAAAGACACGTGGAGGCTTAGGGTGAATATCATTGAGAAAAGTGGTTTGACCCAAACCACTCCTAAGTGCACCTGAAATCGTGTGTAGGTGTGAGGTCATCTTCCAAGGTCACATCTGAGGAGGGGCCAAGAGAAAAGGTGCTAACGCCAATTCTGATATTTTGCAGAACGTGAAAAGGAGGGTCACAGGTATCATGAAGCCTATGCAGGGATCCAAGAGGACCGGTGTTTAATACAGAATGAGACCAAAAATGTTTCAGAGAGTCATTCGACTCCATAATCAAAGATCATGACTGGGAGGTCATGCATCCCTTAGGAGAGAAGGGGGTTTGCATAAAGTGGTATCAGAGAAATAATTTTTCTTGCAGACAGTAGGCAAAGGAGAGGAGATGAAGGAACTTGAATTTGTACTTTGTGTGTGAGAGATAGTCAATGTAATGCCACCGAGGAGATGAGGGGGGCCACCTTTATCCAATAAGGCTGTAGAAAGGGAAATGTGAGAAATTTGTGCAAGATTAGAGGCGATGGAAGAAAATCAGAGAAGGTCACCTGATGCTGGAGATATCAGCAATGCAGAGAGTGAAGAAGTAGAAGTCGAGGAAGCTGCAGGAGAAAATGTTTCCGAAGAACGCTTGCTGAGAGCAGTTGTCAAATTGGGAGCTAGAGCCAAGATAGAGGTCCCAATGTACAAAGGTAATTTGGATGTTGATGAGCTACTGGATTGGATATGAGCCATGGACAAATATTTCAAATATGAAGACGTCGATGAGGAGAAAAGGGTGAGACATGCTGTCACCGGGCTCAAGGGACATGCAGCACTGTGGTGGGATGAACTGCAATATGAGAGGAGAAGCAAGGGAAAAAAAAAGAGAAAGAATTGGGACAGAATGGTAGCCAAGATGAAGGCTAAATTCATGCCCAAAGATTATCATATCAATCTTTTCAGGAAACTGCAAAACCTGAGGCAGAAGGGGATAACAGTTAAAGAGTACACAGAGCAGTTCTACAAGCTAAGCATCAGAACTGGATAAAGAGAGAAAGATGAAGAGAAATTTTCCAAGTATATAAATTGCTTGAGGTATGAAATCCAGGATGAGATCAGCATGATGTCAATAAGGGCTATTGAAGATTCTTATCAGTTTTCACCGAAGGAAGAGAAGAAGTTAGCCAGAAAAAAAAAACCAGTGAGGTAGAGGTAGAAGCCCAGTTCCAAACAAAGGCAAGGGAGTTGCCCATGACAAGGCTCATAAATCCAAATATGATATTGATAACCCACACACTCACTCAAAAAGATGAGGAAGTTCCCAAGGAAGACAAGGTGGTGGAAGGAGTTCTTCTAGAGGAAGAGGAAGAAGTAGAGGAGAAGAAGTAAGATGTTACATCTGTGGAAAGGCAGGACATAAGTCTTGGGAATGTCCCAAGAGAAATAAGGAAGGAGAAGGTGAAGCTCACATTTCATAAGCATAGAGGAGGAATGTTGAAGCAGAAGGAGCAGAGGATGGAACATCCCTGACGTTGATAAAGGTTCTCTTAAAACCAGAAGCAGAAGTTGAAAAGCCAGTGCAGAGGAACAGTCTCTTCAGGACAACTTGCAAGACTAAATACAGAGTATGCAAGGTGATAATTGATGGTGGGAGCACTGATAACCTAGTATCCACAAATATGGTGGAGAAATTGGAGCTGGAGATGACTCCACACCTGAAGCCATATAAAGTCTCATGGTTGCAGAAAGGACACCAGGTAATGGTTACTAAACAATGCCTTGTTGAATTTAAGATAGGAGGATATAGAGATGAAATTATGTGTGATATGATTCCCATGGATGGATGACATATTTTG
Organism: Picea sitchensis; assembly: GCA_010110895.2. Lineage (NCBI taxonomy): Eukaryota > Viridiplantae > Streptophyta > Pinopsida > Pinales > Pinaceae > Picea > Picea sitchensis. Next base: position 34,152 of record SNQJ01S0073188.1, on the reverse strand, counting down.
TTGAGAAGACCATGGCAGTTTGACAGGAATGTCATTCAAGATGGGAGGAAAAATACATACACCTTGGAGAAGAATGGTAGGACACACATGTTGTTGCCAATATAAGAGAAGAAAGTGAAAGAGGAAGCCGACACGATCATACTTCTCATGAGCAGGAAGGAACTCCTGAAAGAAGTCAAGAAAGAATAGGAGATGCAGTTTGTTGTGGTGAGGAAACCCAGAGTTATCCTTACAAGTACTTCAATGGATGATTTGCCTGAAGAAGTTCAGGAATTGTTGGATATTTTTGCTGACATAGTGGTGGATGAGTTTCGTAACTCATTGCCACCCATCAGGAGTATCATCCATCATATTGATCTGATACCAGGAGAAAGTCTTCCAAACAAAGAAACATACAGATTGACACCTCGAGAGAATGAGGAGGTAAAGAACCAAGTCTAGGAATTGTTAGACAAAGGGTTGGTCAGGGAGATCTTAAGTCCATGGGCAACACCAACTGTGTTGAGTCCAAACAAAGATGGAGGATGGAGAATGTGTACAGACTCAAGAGCCATTAACAAGATCACCATCAGATACAGATTTACTTTGCCAAGAATGGATGATCTAATGGACTGTTTAAGTGGAGGAAATTTCTTTTCTAAGATAGATTTGAAAAGTGGCTATCACCATATAAGAATGAGAGAAGGTGATGAGTGGAAGACAACCTTTAAGACAAATTAAGGTTTGTATGAGTGGATTTTTATTCCATTTGTCTTAACAAATGCCCCAAGCACTTTTATGAGGTTGATGAACGAAATACTAAAAGATTTCATTGAAAATTTTGTGGTTGTATATATGGATGATATACTAATCTTTAGAAAGACCAAAGAGAATCATTTGAGACACCTGACACTAGTGATGAGAAGACTACAACGGGAGAAGTTGTTGATAAATCTGAAGAAGTCCTCTTTTATAAAGACAGAACTCGTTTACTTGTGTTTTGTGATATCTTCAAATTAATTGAAGATGGATCCAGAGAAGGTGAGAGAAATCAAAGAATGGCCATAAAAAAGAAGCATGTTTGAGGTAAGAAGCTTCCATGGATTAACAAGTTTCTATAGGAAGTTCATCAGAGATTTTAGTGGAATTTGTGCACCAATGGTGGACACATTAAAAAAGATGCACAAGTATTTTAAATTGACAGAGGAGGTCGAGAAGAGCTTCAATACACTAAAGAATAAAATAACAGAATGACCAATTCTGGCCTTACCTAATTTTGGAAAGACATTTCAGGTGAGATGTGATGCAAGTGGAGTTGCAATTGAAATAGTTTTGAGCCGGGATAATACACCTATTGCCTATTTCAGCAAGAAGATGAATGAGACTAAGAGAAAATACTCCACATATGATAAGGAGTTTTATGCCATAATTCAATCCTTGAAGAAATGGAGACATTACCTTGTCCCACAGGAATTTGTCTTGTATAGAAATAACCAAGCTTTATAATTCATAACTAGACAGGAAAAATTGAATCAGAAGCATGCAAAGTGGATTAAATTTATGCAGAATTTTACTTTTGTCATAAAACATATTGTTGGGAGTGCTAACAAAGTTGTTGATGCATTGAGCAGGAGATGTTTGATTCTACAGGAGTTTCAGGTGAATACCTTGGGGTTTGAACACCTTAAGGAAATGTACAATGATGATCCAGATTTGAAGGAAGCATATGAAGCATGCATGAATCCTCTGTTGAGAGATAGGAGCCAGTGGATAGAGTATATGATTCAAGAGGGATTGTTGTTCAAAGGCAATCAATTGTGCATACCAAAATGCTCAATGAGGGATAACCTTTTGAAGGAAAAGCATAGTGGAGGATTAGCTGGACATTTTGGCCATGATAAAACATTTGCACAGATAAGAAGTTCATACTATTGGCCAAGAATGAGGACAGAAGTGATAAAATTTGTGAACAGATGTAGAATCTGCCAACATGCAAAAGGAAAAATACAGAACACTGGATTGTATCAACCATTGCCAATACCATAGAGGCCTTGGGATGAAATAAGCATGGATTTCATGTTGGGACTACCAAGAACGCAAAGAGGATTTGACTCCATATTTGTGGTGGTGGATATATTTTCAAGGATGGCACCCTTTATCCCATGCCAGAAGACCAGTGATGCAACACATGTTGAAAATATGTTTTTCAAGGAAGTAGTGAGACTTCATGGCCTACCTAGGAGCATTGTCTTGGACAAAGACACAAAATTTCTTGGTCATTTTTGGAGAACATTGTGGAAGAAGTTGGGGACAGATTTTTCCTTCAGCTCATCTTATCATCCTCAGACAGATGGACAGACTAAGGTGGTAAACAAAAGTTTTGGAAACGTGTTGAGGATTTTGGTCACTAAGCATCATAATCAGTGGGATCATATTCTGCCACAAGAAAAATTTGCATACAATGACTCACCAAACAGAAGAACTGGAAAGAGCCCATTCCAGATATTGTATGGAATATAATCCAGGGGAGTATTCGAGTTGAGAGACTTGGGACAGAGTGAGATCAGAAGCATTGGAGAAAAATATTTTGCTACAGAAATGTAGAAGCTCCATATCCAGATCAGAGGACAATTACAGAACTCTAGCCAAGAGTACAAGCGCAAAGTTGATCAACATCGCAAAGAACTTAAATTTGAGGTGGGAGATCAGGTTCCGGCACATCTCAGGAAAGAAATGTTCCCTAGGGGGACATATAACAATTTAAATATGAAGAAGATAGGACCATGTAAGATCTTGAGGAAATTTGATGCAAATGTGTATGAGATTGAGTTGCTAGATGAGGTGGGCATATCGCCCATATTCAACGTTTCAGACCTGTATCCTTACATAAAAGATGACACAAAGGGATCAGAAGATCAAAATAAGATTCAGTGGGAAAAACAAATGCCTATACCAGAAAAACCACAGATGGAGAAGATCATTGATTAGAGAATTAGCAAGAAGACTAGAAGGAAGACCTATTTTGAATATCTGGTTAAGTGGAAGGGACACCCGATAGAGGATGCCAGTTGGGAAAATGAAGTTGATATCCAGAAGCTTGGAAATCTAGTGCAGGATCTCATGGACAGGAGTCCATGAATATTTATCCAGGGGGAGTATGATGCAGGAGCATCGTCAGCGAGCACACATGGCAAGAAAACTCAGTGCTCAGGAATCATTTCAGAATCTCAAGCGCTGGGAGTTACTGCGAGTCTTTCGGGGAGCTGATGAAGAATAGAAGAAGATCAAATGCTTGGAGGTGGAATGATCATGAGCGATCAGGGAGTTTCACTCCGAGCCTTGAATGTAACTAAACTTAGGTAGCAGTTAGGTTTTCATTTTTAGAGTAGTAGGGGGGAACCCTAAGGACCCTCAGAGATAAATAGAGGTTTTGTATGCCCAAATGAGGCTGCTACGAGTTAGTAGGAATTTTTTGAGTTTTTAAGTTATTGTTTTGATATTAGCTGTAGCCATTTACTTTTGAATGAATATGACAGAGGAAAATTTGATCCAAATGCATAATATTGTTACTATTTGCAATTCTTTGTTATTGTGTTTTCAAGAATGAATGAATTTCATTATGATTAGATGAAATTGTGAATGTTAGTGTAAGTTTCAATTGTTTCTCTTTTTTTGAGTGAGTGAAAGGTGTGCACACAGAGTGCAAGGAGTGTGTTGGAGGAATCTTCTTCGATTCCGAAGCTCAGAAGAGATAATACAAAACTTTCCCTTTGCAAGGAGTGAAAAGTGGTTGCTGCAAGGAGTTCATAGTCATCCGCAAGAATTCAAACCTTGTGTAAGAATCTGTTGCAAGGAGCGCACAGATCCGAGATTCGGCTAAGTGTTGAAGTGACTCTGTAAGAATTTGAAGAACCAGAAAAGGAGAATGCCAGGAGGGCGAGAAGAATTCCTTTTTGAGAAATCCTTCGGATCTGAGTTATCGAAATCCCTAAAATGCAAGGAGTGAGTGGGAAGTCAAAATATTTATAAAGACCAAGCTCAGGAGGGATAACACTTTTCAAAACTGTAGTCGAGGTTTGAGAAGCAGACTTGTAGGAGGTTCAAAGGTAGATATATTTGAAGACTTAGAAAATCTTCTAGGTCAGAAGAAATCAGAAGCTCAGGAGGGGGAGCGACAGTGGTCGTTCGATCACAGTACAAAGGATCAACATTCATTTGATCAGGACAAGGTGCATGATCTTTAATGCTTCACACACACAGGAGAGACAACCCATCAAGGTTTGAAACTTGAGATTCCCAAAGTGCGAAGAGCCAGAGAGCCGAAGTGAACCTCAATCATTGGATTCAGAGGACAGGTGGCGTGAATCTGTGGATTCCTGTCAAAGGCCTGAAGAAGATGACGATTGTCGGATTTCCCAAAGTAAATCCCCACTATTCGATCCAAGTGGACGCATGGCGGGATTCCATGTATTTCGAGGGGAGAAAAGTTTGATATTTGAGGATTCCGAAGTCCAGAATTCTAAATCAACCACAGTCGTCGATCTAGGAGAAGGAGATCTAAACCGTTCATCCCGAGAAATAGATCTCGGTCATCCGTTCGAAAGAACCATCAAGATAGTGAGATTGAAGATGATCTTGCATTTCCGGGAAAGAAATTTCTCGACCTTTACGAGATTGAGGGTGGGTCGGGATTGAGACCATGGTTTTAGAGGAAAGACATGTGGAGGCTCAGGGTGAATATCGGGGTAAAAAGAGGTTTAAACCAAACCACTCTTGAGTCATCGCCTAAGGTCACATCTGAGGAGGGGCCGAGAGAAAAGGCGCTAACGCCAATTAGGCATGAGGTCATCACCTAAGGTCACATCTGAGGAGGGGCCGAGAGAAAAGGTGCTAATGCCAATTCTAATATTTTGCAAAACATGAAAGGGAAGGTCGTGGGTATCGTGAAGCCTATGCAGGGAGCTGAGAGGAGCTATGTTTAATACAGAACAAGAACAAAAAAGTTTCAGAGAGTCGTTTGACTCCAGAATTGAAGATCCTGACCAAGAGGTCACACATCCCTTAGGAGAGAAGGGGGTCTGCATCACATGCAAAGAAGGAATTTATGGATTCCTCACTCAAAATGGACATGTCATTAGTTACGAGTACAAAAAAATTAAAGAACATGAGATGAATTATGCCACACATGGTTTGGATCTTGCTTCCATAGTTCATGCATTTAAGAGGTGGAGGCATTTTCTTATGGGAAATAAATTTGGATTAAGGACATACCATAGTGGTATGAAATATCTTTTTGAACAAACAAATTTAAATGTCAGGAAAACAAGATGGCTAGAGTTTTTAAGAGAGTATGACTTTGGCATCAAGCATATCAAAGGAAAATAAAATAAATTAGTTGATGCACTCAACAGAAGAGTACATCTCATTCATGCTACAACCATTAGTAAGCATAGTTCATATTTAAAGAGAAGAATTTTAGATGTTATTGTTACATACCAACATTACATATAGATAAAACAAAGCTTATAGAATGAAAATGTACAATAGAAATTTAAAGAATATAAGATTAAAGAAGATGGATTACTTATGCATAAAAAAAAAATTGTGTTCCTAGTTCCGAAGAACTTAGGAATTTGGTATTAAAATAAATGCATAATGTTCTATATGCCCGACATCTCGATTACCAGAAAACAATTGCAACAATAAGAAGACAATACTTTTGGCTAGCAATGATTTAGAAAGATGTTGCTAATTAGACTGCCAAATGTATGGAATTTCAAAGAGTGAAATATGAGCATAGACACCCAACAGGTTTTCTATAGCCATTGTCAATTCCAAAGAGGAAATTGGAAGTGGTAACCATTGATTTTATTACTAAATTTCCCAAGACAAGAAGGAAACATGATTCAATAATGGTAGTGGTTGATAAATTGACAAAGGATGATCATTTTGTTACCATAAAAATGACTCATACAATAACTAATATTACAGAGGTTTACATGAAGGAAATTGCTAGGTTGCATGGAATACCTAAGGAAGTTGTTTCAGACAGAGATACAAAGTTTAAATCAAAATTATGGAGGGGATTATTTAAAGGATTTGATACAAATCTGAATTTTATCACAAGATACCATCCACAGTCATATGGGAAGATAGAGATATCCAACCAAGTGATTGAAGACATGTTGATAATGTATGTGATGGATAAGCCATCTAAGTGGGAATATTACTTGAATTTGGTTGATATTTCCTATAATAATGGGTATCAAACTTCATTGAATATGAATCCATTTGAATCTTTGTATGGTAGAAAATGAAATACTCCAATGAGTTGGGAAAACCCAAAAGATAGAGTGGTACTTGGGACATAATTTCTCAAGGATATGGAAGATTATATGGTTAAAATTAAGCAAAATTTGAAAGCAACACAAGATAGATAGAAGATTTATGAAGATAATAATAGGACAACTAGATAATTTAAAGTGGGAGAGAATGTGTTTTTGAAAGTGAAGCCCAAGAAGAGCTCATTGAAGTTGGGAAGTTGTACAATGCTAGCAACCATACTCTATGGTCCATTTGAGATATTGGACAGAATAGGGCCAGTTGCATACATGCTTGCATTCTCTGCTTCCATGAATGTGCATAATGTATTTCAAGTCTCTTTGCTGAAAAAGTATGTACATGATCATAACCATGTTGTTGATTGTAATTTGATTCAGGTGGAGCCAGAATGAGACTTTCAGGTTCAACTGGTGCACATATTGGACAAGAAGGTCAAAGTGCTCCAGAATTGAGACATAGGATTAGTAAAGGTTCAGTGGACCTACTACGGTCTTGAATATGTTGCTTAGGAGCATGAAGATGCCATTCAAGAAGAGTACTCGCGACTTTTTGAAAACTTTTGAAATTTTGATTTATGGTTTGTATATGCACTGAGGACAGTACCAAAATGAGGGGGAGGGGAATGGTATACCCTAGTTTTGAGTCCTCGGATTAATAACGTATTTTTTTATTCATGAAAGTCCATAGTGCCTATAAAGTTAAAAAGGTTGGAGTGCCTAGAAATGTAATGCTTTCAATATTATTAATAAAATACATCGTTGGTTAAGATGAACAAGGACAGAGATAGGGGGATATGATTCCATGACAGAGGGGGGGCTAAAGGGACGGAGTCTTTTATTGTATTATTTTCACCCATATTGGCTTTAGTTGGGGGGGAAGTCGTTACATGAACTTCTTAGGGAAGGCCATGTGGTGCTTTATTGCATGTAAATATAAACCCTTATTTTTGGGGTGTTTGGGGGTTCCTCATTCATTTGGTTAATCACTCGTTTAATTGTTCCTCAATCATTCTTGTCCATTCCTCATTCATTCTTGCTATTGGTTTTGGACATGGGAAGGAATTATTGGAGGAAGAGAGCCATTGATTGTTGGTTGTTAGTAATTATTGATTATTATAGAAAGGAATGGATGCATGTGTACATGTGAATGATGGAAGTTAAGAAATAATTGTCCACAACTGAGAATCCTTGGATTTTCCAACATTTATATTTATTGATTAGTAGCATTGGATCCCTAGAAAAGAAGTGGAATAAATTGAAGGACTGCATTGCAGAGAAAGGGGTTCATTTCTTTGGGTTGTGCAAGCTGAAGGAGAAGAGAGTTGGTAAACTAGGGTTGTTGTGTGGTTGAGATAACTATGAGAGCTTGATATATGGTTGTGTGTGTTAGAGTTTGCATGGGACCCATCCTTGTGGATTCATAACCCTGACTCGGGGGTGACCTACTGTTGAGAGCTAGAACAACAATGTCTATGTTTGGGTGGAATGTCTGACATCTGGAGCTAGTTTGTGAATGTTTATTTGAAAAGATAAGTTCTCTCTATTTTCTATGTAATTTATACATTCCATTATGTATTATTTATCTATGATATGTATTTATATCGTTCATGTCCGCTATCGATATTGTGCATGGATGATTAATCATTTCCTTTATATTTTAGCATGTTCTTGTTAATTGCATGCACATGTATCAGGTTTCTTGATTTAAAGAATGGAAATGGAAATTCAAATTTCCCAAGAAGGAGAATTTTTATAGGTACCCGAGTCGATGGGTACATTACAGTTTGGTTTTCGAGCAATTATTTTGGGTTTGTTGGTGATGGGTACATCACATTGAATTTGGTTAGTGTGTCAATTTTCTAGGACATCCTATTGTAGAAAAGTGTGGAATCCCATTCATTATATATGGAATTTAGTGGGAAATCCATATTGAAAGGGATATATTAGTGAATAAAGTTGTGCAAATTCATTAGCTATATATGGAATTTGGATGGTACCGGTATCGACTAAGAAACAAAGGTGAAGAAGTTGGACAAAATAATTGTTTCTAATTTGAATTTGGTTAATAGGTCAATTTTCTAGGACATATTGTTGGACAAAGGTGTGGAATATGGAATTTAATGGGAAATAAATATTGAATGGGACATCTCGGTGAATTTTTTTTGTGCAAACTCATTAGTTCTATTTGGAACTTGGTTGGTATAGGGATTACCTAGGAAATAGAGGTGAAGAAGTTGGGGAAACTTTTATTGTTTCTTGTTTGAATTTGGTTGGTAGGTAGATTGTTCAAGACATGTTGTTGAAGAAAGGTTTGGAAATGCATTCACTTTATATAAAGTTTAGTAGCAAAAATCCATATTGAATGGGGCATATTGGTGAAGAATGTTGTGCAAACTAATTATTTAAATATGGAATTTGGTTTATATCAAATTGACAAGGAAATGCACGTAAAGAAGCTAGGGTAACATATTGATTCTAGTTTGAATTTGGTTGGTAGGTTCATTGTGTGAGACATGCTATTGAGGAAAGCTGTGGAAACTCATTCATCCTATATGAAACTTAGTGAAAAATCCATATTGAAAGGAACATATTGACGAAGAAAATTGTGCCAACTTATTCATTTTATATGGAATTTGGTTCATGTTAATTCAATCCACTTGTGGAAAAATAAGAATCCACAAGGGTTGTTTTAATGTAATCAAACACATTTTCTAATTATCCACTTTCCTACATGGAAAAATTACATGTGGACTTTGTCATGGAAAATATTAAATGAGATACACAAAATGTAAATTTTCAATCATGTGGACATGCGGGTGGAAACACACCCTATTAGTTCAATGTATTTACTATGCTATAAACATTATTTAAAACTCAAATCCAAACCTTTGTTAGTGTATTGTGCTAGAAGCAATGTTATTCATATGACAAGAAAGTCCTTACAATGAAAAATGAAATAAATGATTAGATAATTATATCTTTATTTTTCATGCTTTTGCAGGTTTGGAATGCTTACATCCAAATGAATGATTAGATAATTATATCTTTATTTTACATGTTTTTTGTAGGTTTGGAATGCTTACATAAAGATAAGAAAGGTGCACTCTACAACCCACTTTGGATTTTAACACTAGTCTCCACTTAGAAAATCCATGGCTTTCACCAATTCACAATACCCTTGTTGATAGTCCCTTGTTTCAAGTTAGTAAATACTAAAAATAAATGTAAAAATGAAGTTTAGAATACAATATTTTTTATTATTTGTCACTTAAAAAATGTCTAAGTATCTTTTCCTCAACACTTCATCAAAGTCCTTGCTTTTGTAACCAATGGCCTCCGTTTTGGACATTTTTGAGTTGAAATATAAGTCCAAAGTTACATCTACAATAGTGCATGCAAGGATGTTATGATGTTTATATAAGCATCTATATGCAAATCAATTAAAAAAAATTCATTAGTAAAATCAATATGGACATCATTAGAAAATTCCTTACTAACATCTAGAAAAAATGTATTTAATGGAAAAAAATTAGCAACTTTTTTGAATATGTTATCAAATAGTTCATTTAGATTTCAATAAAACATCCAAAACAACAACAACAATAAATGTTAATGGGTCTGGTTGGTTTGTAAACTAAGTACATTGTTATTATCTATAAATAGACATTTGCAATTGAAACTAAGTGGAAATATAAGATGGCTTTGACATAATAAATACACCCCATTTATAATTTCTTAGTTAAAGATTTACAAATTGAATCTTGTAAGCTAGTCATAAAATTATTCCACCTTAAAAAGTTTCATATTGATCAATAACTTAATTACAATGATAAAATAAGTTTATCATTTAATTAAATCAAACTAGATATTTGCAATTGAAACTAAGTGGAAATATAAGATGGCTTTGACATAATAGATACACCCCATTTATAATTTCTTAGTTAAATATTTACAAATTGAATCTTGTAAGCTAGTCATAAAATTATTCCACCTAAAAGCTTTCATATTGGTCAATGAAACTTAATTACATGTTGGATAAAATAAGTTTATCATTTAATTAAATCAAACTTCATCATACTAAATGTTTCAAGTATTTTTTGCATAACAATGATTTTTTTATTAAATATAAGGAACCCAATTACCCTTCAATAAATAACCATTTAAGAAACTTGATAAAATGGTTAAATAATATATAAAAACTTCATTTCATATTGATCAATAACTTAATAACAATGATCAAATAAATTGATTATTTAATTAAATCAAACTTCATCATAATTACAATGATCAAATAAATTAATTATTTAATTAAATCAAACTTCATCATATTAAATTTTCTATCCATGACATCAATGATTTTTTTATTAAATAAATATAATTAACCCAATTACCCTTCATTAAATAAACATTTAAGAAATTTTTTAAAATGGTTAAATAATATATAACTTTTTTTAATTTGAATTAAAAATACATTAAAAAAATTCAAATGAACAAAACATTGTGAAGAAGGGGAAAATTTTCATTCCACTACATTTAATCCAAATGTTCATTCAAAATTTCCACCATTTACACAAAGGTTTTTTCTAAAATAAAAAATTGAGATAAAACATTGTGAAGAAAGGAAAATTTTCATTCCACTACATTTAATCCAAATTTTTATTCAAAATTTCCACCATTTACATGAAAGTTTTTTCTAAAATAATTGTCTTGTCCCACATAATTCATAATTTAAAATGATGGATTTTTTTGTAAGATACTTTTCATATGAAAAATTATTTTGACATTAGCTGAAAAGACATGAAAGACATAAGGGTATTTATAATCAAAATCAAAATTATATCTTCTTGGGTTGAGATATTAAAACAACTATGAAATTAGAATAAGTGGATGAATCTAACAATTTGGAATCTCTAATCAATAATGCCCCTTTTCTAGGAGTTGTGTAAGTACCTCATCTCCCCATAATTTCCAAAACCTTGACTTAGAACTAAACTCATTATCAAAAACAAACTTGCAATGAATTTTCCAAAGAATATATATTAAGAATCTCAAACAAGTCAAATACCATCCATGGAATCTCGCTATCATTGATATGGAATCACCAAACAAAACTAATTGTCAATCCAAATGCCCCGGAAGAATGTTTTCCAATTGAGATTAAACCTGGGCCCAACAATATCTCGCAAAGGCACAATCCCATAAAATATGCTTCACCGATTCGGACTTCAAGAAAGAGGGGAAAAGGCCATCAGAAAGACCACTTTTGAAAATCCTAGCTTTACAGGGGAGACATTTGTAGATCACCAACCAAGCAAAAAACTTGGAGCTTATAAGAATTTTGAATCGACCATACACCATACAACCTCTGAATCCAATGTCTCTCTACATCCGAAGAAATTGACCTGGCATTGAGAATGGTACCTAGCTCATACCATTGATGCAAAATGGAGTATATATTACGAGAATCATATTGGTTCAAAGAATGTCCAAAACTCCACTCCCAATCTCATCAATAGGGCCCGATCATATCAATATTCTTCTTAAAAATCTCTTCATGGGGTATGAGCTTGATAATATCCATCCAGATAGGCCAATTCATAGAAGACAATGAAAACTCCCTAGGCATGAAATGCCAAGTCTTCCAAGAATGAGTATTGGAATATAAAAGATATCTCCATAAGAAAATATTATTTTTTCTAAGCCTCCTTTCCTAAAAATGATGGAGGTCAAATATGTAAGTACCCTCCTACCTCAAACTCTAAATTGGCCTCCTGGCCAAATCCCAACTTGATCTACTTCTTGACCACTTCTAATGAACCAAGCTTGCTACCCTCCTCCAAGCTATCCAAATACTCCTTAAGATGAAGGACCTTGAAATATGAAAATTATGAGGAGAAGATATGATATCGCATAAATCAAATTGACCCTCTACTCTTCCAAAATTCTAGGATGAAATCATTCCGTGCAACATCAAAACCTGTCAAGGAGATGATCGCTCCAAACATTTAACTACCCATTTAGCAGCCAAAATGATGCCTTGTGTCTCCACATCAATCAGGCCAAGGAGCCCCTCATCCTTCGGAATGATACAAAGAGAAAAATATGTTCCAATCGGTGAAATTGCATCTTGATTGGAATCCAGAAACACACATAGTAAATGTGGGAGGCCTAAAGAATGTTTCTCCCCACCATTAATTTAGCAACAAAGGGAAGTGACCTTGCATTGAAAAAAAAGTAAATTTTGTTGCAATCTTTCGAACCACCAATCCCACATTCCAACCCATAGAATGTCTATCCCAAATGGTATACCAAGATATTGCATGATAACCCATGGCTTGACAAACCTCTAAGCACCTAGAAACTACATAGGTCTATCCTCAAGACCAACTAACCAATAGTTTATCTTGTGATCTCTAACAATTGCCCCTGAAGCCTCACAAAACACTATAATACTATCCCTAAAAGCTAAGATAGACTCCTTATCAGCAAAGACTAAAAAAAGAGATTCATCCACAAAATGATTGTTAATTATATCCTACCCCTTGGGGATAGAAATACTTATGATCTGACCCTGAAGATGCGCTGCCTCCAATAAATATCTAAGAGCGTTAGATGTCAAAACATAGAGATAAATGGACAAAAGGAACCTTTTCCTGATAGAACTATGGATATGGATGCGGGGGGGACAATACATTATTCACTCAAACAAAAGAGGAACATGTAAAAAAGTGTTAATCTAACCAAAAAAACAAACCCAAGGCAAGTCAACATATCAGTGATAAAAGTATAACCAATATGATCATATGCTTTGTTGAAATCAATTTTCAAGAAGAGTGCTTTGTTGACTAGATTCCCTGGCCCACTCCATGGCATCCCAAGTTGATAAGATTGTATCCAAAATAAACCACCCCCTCAGACAAAAACTCTGTTCACTCTGGTACCTTCCGCCACTCTATCGAACTCCTTGCTAAAGCCTTGGTCATAATTTTATAAGCAATGCTCAATAAAGTTATCAACCGCCACCCACCAATAAAATCTCTCAATGTATTCTTTGGAATAAGCTTCTGATTAATCCTTTACTGAATGATTCTCGAAGACACCATGGAAAATAACTCATGTAATAAGATTGCAAAATCATCCCCTCTATGTCCCACATCTCCTCGTGATTGTGATTTTTAGGTATTATATTTTAATTTCATAGGCAATTGAGAATGTACCATTTTTATAATTGTGATTTTAAGTATAAAGCATATGAATGTGGGTGAAATAGTTAAGAGAGTGAATATTTTAACATTTATCATGATCCATCTTTAGTGTGAAAATGGGGTATTTCTCATGACTATATGCATGGGCCCACTACTAGTGGGTTGATGTTTCCATTAAAATGGTGTAGAATATGATCACCATTTCCCTTAATAACATAACATATGAGTGTATAACTTCACATTGTTTGGTTGTTATATTCTTGCGTTGAAATTTTAGTCGAGGTGGATCAATTCCACGCTGAAGTCAAGGAATTGACAACAAGTCAATATTGAGGTGGTTCAACTATGTAAAGTCGAAGTCGAAGACATCAACAATAAGTCGAAGAGGTAAACCGACAAGAGGTCAATAGGAGGGCACGTGGCAACCGACTCAATACTGAATGAAGGATGATTGGTAGTCAACTAGTAATATGAATTGGAGTCTATTGTAATATAGTCCAAATGTTTTTGGGATTTGTAGCCAATAAAATGCATGGATCTATAACCGTTTTCGGGTGCCTTTTATTTAGGTTTTTTCCCACTTTAAATCCTATAAAGAAGGTATGTTGTAATGCTATAAAAGCTACTAAATTGTAGAATAGCCAATACAAAGTTGTTGGTCATGTAGATGTAATCTGAATTAGTTATACTGTGGTTTCTCTTGTGTAAATCAAGAAGGTATGATGTTGATTTTGTCTTGCGTGGACCAAGGTTAGGCATGTAATATTTTATTATAAATTAATAATACAACAAGAGAGAAAATGCTCAAGGAATGTTGGTTTTTTTTTTTTTTTTTTTTTTTTTTTTTTTTTTGTATTTTGTGTTTTCTTTGTCATTTACTTTCTTGTTTAAATCTTTCTTCCTCTCTTCTACTAGGTTTAGTGTGGAGGTTCTTCATTTCCAAACATGTGGTATCGATATTGGTTTAACAACCTTGGATCTTAGCTAAACCCTAGGTTCAATAAGAGTCATAAGTCAAATATCTTTAAATATTGTATTAAAGAATGGAAAGAAACTCAAGAATAGATCTAAAATTCAATGGCTAAGTTTGAGAGATTGGAATCTTAAAATTTAAGATATCCTTGTATATCAAGAACAATGGGAAACAATATGTCTAGGTACCATGGCTACGTGGGCATACAACGAAAGAATGAGACACAAAAATCAAGAGAAAGCAAGGAGTAACATTCGGACTTTGTCTTGTAGACGTCCGGTAATCACGAATGTCTCTGTGAAGATTCGTCAAAAATATGGGACAAGTTGGGGAGCTTTTACCAGTTGAAATCGTGAATAAGTTGTTTCTAATAAATTGTATCTTCCGAGGATGGGTGAGAGAATTTCGATGATTGAGCATTTAAATATGTTTAACACCATAATAAGTGATTTATCTTTTGTGGATATTAAAATCACTAAGGAGGAGAGAATGTGTTATCCTATTATATTATTTGTCAGACTCCTGAGATAGCTAATAAAGGGATATAGGGATAAATTCAACCATACTAGCGCTAGAAGACATGGTTTCATCTCTACCATCGTAAGAAATGAGAAGGAAGAAGATAGAAGGATCAACCAAAGATGCATTAGTGGTGATAGGTCAATCGGTTGAAAGAGATAAAGGAGAATTCTCCTCAGTAGAAATTCTAAGTCAAGGGTAGATATAAATCCCATGTTCATCTCGATAGAAGATGTTGAAATGCTAAATTGGTGCATTAAAAAAGGGAATGCAAGTCAAAGGTAATTAATCTAGTATAGACTGAAGGAGAAGCAAAAGACTAAGGAGAAAGCATCTAATTCTAGATAACGGAGAGGTGATCCGCACTGCACTCCACCAAGCATTACTTGGATTCTATATGTTTCATTGATCGAATCAAGACCATTCTATCATATGACACCGCATAGAGAAAGGTTTTTCAAATATGAACGATATGAAGGAGGATATGTGCTCCTGGGGATGAATCAAAAATTGTAGATGAGGAAGAGTTCATCTGATAATCGCAGGCTGGGAGGAGTAGAACCCTTCTAGGTGTGCTACAAATTCTGGGTTTGGAAAGAAACCCCGACATTTGTTAGCAAGATGAGTGATGTAGGAGGGCACACTCTATTTCATAAGGATAAATGCGCAAGATGGTCAGAGGTGCCATGGTATTAATGAAAGGATTTTGAATTGGAACCTTATACAATTTTTTAGTGAATGTCGACTTGACTAGATGAAACAACATCATTGTTCCCAAAGTCAACTTAACCGGATGAAACAACATCGAAGTTCCCCTAAGTCAATTTGATCTAGATTATTTTTTAGAAACGAATTTAAAGAAGAGATACTACAATGAAATAGACATAAATATTGCCGTAGAAACAGAGAAATATAGTAATATATGATTTCATTAATGAAAGAAATGTATAGAGACCAGAAAATACGTATGAAAGACTCACAAAGAATGGTGGCAAAATTGTTCCCCAGAAGAGATGTGACACCACCGCATTAGAAAGAAGATGATCACAATGTGAGGCTCTAAGGGACTTTAACATAAGGAAAATCCAAAACCCTAACCTTGAGATGAAATTCCAAAAGGTTTGTGGGTCTCCGACATGGCTGCAGTTGATACCGCCAACTCTTCCGCCGCAGTAACTTTTGCATAATGACCGCTTGGGATGCTCGATACAATCGCTGGAAAGGTATAAGCGAGAATAAATTTTTTTTACTAGCCCAAGTTAGTAACTTTAGCAGTCACCTAGGCCCCAAATACCCAAAAAAACATCATTTATGGCCTCAAAATGAGTCTGGAAGTTTTGGACCCGAAAAAACTGTTGAAAAATGCCAAGATGGAAAATTGTTTTATGAGCCCGTGGAATAGGTACACACCCATATCCATTAAGGAATAACAAATCCTCCCAGGGAAGAAATGATATCCATCAAGGTTGAGTTCCTGGGGGTGAGAGGGAAGTGTTTGCTAAATATGAATCTTGGTGAGTTGTTTGCCTTGTCGGAGACATCATACCGGGTTTGTGGAAGGTTTTCATGAAATTTTGTTGGAAATATCACTAACATGTTTTTGAAAGGATGAGTTTTTCAATTAGTCGAAGCTAATGAGAGGACCGGAGTGCATGAATCTTTGTATTTGTTGCAACCTTTGTAGACCTCGGCCTGGATAGAAGGTGCTTTGGGGTGAGGTTGTAGTGGCTTTCAAAGTGTCCTTCTATTCACCTTTGAACAAATTTTGAAGAAACTGAATTTTTTAGTATTAGATACTACCTTGAGACACTTTATAGGTGGAACAGAATGAATCCACTGGGTATTCTCAGAGATGACCCACCGTGAGAAACAATGACATTGTGGGTGGAGACTCATAAAAAAGTATGCATGCTTCCACATATATGGTTGGCCCAAGAGAACATCAATAACATGCATATCCAAGAAACATCACATAATACCTCATCCTTGAAGGTTGGACATTTGGATGACGTATGACAATCAACACCGGGTCAATAACACAAAGATCTTGTTCCTAGTGAAGCCACCCATTGTTGGTTACTGTGTGTGTTGTCGACAATCCCAATTGTTTGATGACCCTTGCTGAGATGAGGTTCTTCCGCTTCAAGTATCAACAATAAAATGTAGTCAGGTCCCATTCACCCACATCTTGAATGAAAGAGGTGCTCTCCCTCCTCAGGATCCTATGGTTATTCTAGTTGTATTGTTCCGTCAGCGACAATAGCAAAGTGGGGCTTGAGTCGATGATCTATCTTCGGCCGATTTTCTAAATCAGATTCCAAATTAGGGTTCGACTCTTTCTTGATCCTCAATTACCAATGATTTTTGAGCAACATTCATCGTTGTTGTATCAGGGGATTTTGTGGAAATTGAACCATTTTCTAGTGTTCTTCTTTGTCTTCCCATGACCCCTTCTTTGTGGCTTGGACTAGATTTTGGGAGGTTGTTTGTTAGGGTCATCCTTCTCATAATTTGTTTGTTGTGGATTTGTAGATTCGAACCCTCGCTTTCTATCGCGCCTAAATTTCACTCACTTTTAACATCATATCGATAAAAAGCACCGAGTGATGAGATATCCGTAAAATCTTTTTCAGGCTTGATGTATCTATGTAGAGCCCCTGATATTTCAACCAAATGTCACCGTGAGTCCTCGATACCCATCTTGGTGTGCAACATATGGAAATTATTTTTGAACTACAACACTGTTTGACTCTTCTCTTGTCATAGTGTGGTCCATATCATGTAATCGGTCTTCATAGTTGCCAACAAGGTAATATTGTTCCTGACCACATCCACACAAAAATCCTGCGGATAGGCCCCATATATTCTCGACTCCTTTGTGGAACTTTTCCCCGCACTTTTCCCACCAATGTTTGACATGGGGAGAGCCTTAAGGAGTGCGAAGGTGATCGCTTCCTTGTCGTAAAATGGTGAACTGAGAAATAACCTTCTAACATATCTAACCATTTGTCTAGGGCATCCGCGATCTATCCGAACTTCAATGGAATATCAAAATTAACCCATACCTTGGAGGGCGAGGTTCCTCCCAAGTGGTCGCTTAATGAAGACGCATTTTTACTCAAGGCATTGAAGGATGTGGGAAAAATCTCCATCATTTCGTCCTCTATCACGCGGAGATCTTCTGCCAACAGATTAATAAAAATATTCCTTCCTCCCTTGTCTTTTCCTTTCCGCCGCCATGGAGGGTTTCTTGGGTACGTGGAGAGCGATTTTCCTCAAGAGAGACAAGCTCAGATCTAACTTGTTATACTCGCATTCGCCAAAGGACATGCACTAAAAGTTTATCAAGAGTAGTCTGCTCAAACCATTGATCCATTACTTTTGAGAACGAAAGAAGGGATACTACAACAAATACACATAAATATTGCCGTAAATAGAGAAATATAGTAATAAACAATTTCTATTAAAGAAATAAATGTACGCAGACTGTAAAAATACAGAATCAAAGACTCACTAGAATGGTGGCATCTATCCGCGGGAGAAGAGATGTGACAACTACCGCATTCGCAAGAATATGATCATTACAATGATGCTCTAAGGGCCTTTTTAACATAAGGAAAATCCAAAACCCTAACCGGAATATGGAAAAAGCCAAAGGTTTATGGCCTTCGGCTAGGCTATAGTTGATAATGTCAACATCCGAGGGGGCGAATTTTCATACTAACTCCATTTGGGACGCTCAATAAATTGTTGGAAAGGTCTAACATAGAATAACGATTGACCGGGCTCAAGGAGTGCCATAGGCGCCACTTGGGGCCCAAAACTCGTGTGTACATATCATTTAGGCCTTCAAAATGGCCCCAGATGTTTTGAACCCGAAAAACTGTCCAAAAACTGCCAAGATGGAAAATTGTTGAGCTCGCGGAATAGTGGGTGGTCCTCGATATCCACCTAGATCATCATGACTCAAATTTGACTTGAATCAGGCTAAGTCGATTTAAACCGACTTGAAAATTCATCGTAAAGTCGACCCGACCATCCTATGACACAAGAGGATGCAACATATTGAAGAAAAAGGGACTTTGAGATATGCATAACAAAGGTATGGTCCAAGATTTTCCTAAATGTAATTTAAAAGTCAACTTGTGAACATTCCATATATTGAAAACAAATTCGGGTGAGGTCTTCATTTTAAGTGACAAGGATAAAGGGGATTCTAGGGTTGGTTCATAGTGATGTGTTTTGGCCCCATTTCGTCTTCACTTATGGATCCTTGTATTATGTCTCCTTCCTTTCGAATGATTTTTGTAGGAAGACATAGATATATTTCCCGAGTAAGAAATTAGAGGTTTTCGAAATTTAAATAGTTTAAATCTCTTATGGAAACCAAATAGATTGCTAAAAGTTGAGAGCTCTACAACGGTGAATTATGTGCAAACAATTCTGATCGCTCGCAAGAAGTATGGAATATAACACCAAAATACCACACCATACCCCACAACAAAATGTAATTGTTTAGATAATGTGCAAAACATTGATGTAAAAGGCAAGGAGCATGCTCATGGTGTTTGGGATCGCACAAAAATTATAGGAAGAGGTAGTAAACACTGCAAAATATCTATTGAAAATGTCTCCTTCATCAGTGCTAGTCAAACGAATTTCATCGAGGTATGGTTTCGTAAGAATTTTTTCAGTATCACATCTCAAAGTATTTGCTGATGCATTTGTGCATGTTCCCAGGAAAGAGGGAGCAATATGGACAAGAAGGAAGTCAAGTGTATTTCATTGGATACAAAGAATGAATGAAATTATATAATATATGGGATCATGCATCAAGGAAAACAATGTACAACCTAGATGTGGTATTCAAAGAAGTCGGAAGAAAGTATGAGCTTCAGTTGAATTGTTCAAACATAGAATAATCTAGAGAAGGTGCGATTTGAACTGAAGACTAAAGAAGATGATTTATCTCGCATGAGCCGATTGGAATCAAAAAGAAGAGGTGGAACAACCAACCCCGTACATAAGGAGGCCAGAACGAGTAATTAAACCAATCGAAAGGTATATTCTACCCAACTTCCATTCAACATTTGTTTTAACTAACATCAACGAGGAGCCCAAGTCGGTTGGGGAGGAAGTTGACTCAATAGAGAGGGAAAACTCTGTAAGGAAGCCATAGTTGAAGAGATGGAATCCTTGTACAAGAGTGAGACATGTGATTTAGTTGAACTACCTAGTGGAAGAAAGCTTGTTAGTAGCAAAATGGGTATTCAAGAAGAAGATGAACGCATCAGGTCAAGTCAAGAAATCTCTTCCCTTGTTTCAAAATTAACCTCCATTAGAGTAATTCTATTTGGATGCAACATTTGATCTAGAAATATAATATATGGATGTAAACACAACGTTCCTACACAGCGACCTCGAAGAAGAAATTTACATGAAAAACAACTTTAAAAGGATTTGTAGTAAAGGGAAAGAAAGATTTGGTGTGCAAACCGAAAAGATCCCTTTTATGGTCTAAAAGAAATCACCAAGGATGTGGTACCAAAAGTTTGACACATAAATCCTTACTAGTTTGTGAGAAGAAAATATATCATTGTATATATTCCAAAGAAAAAGGTGGGAATTTCATATATAGCATTTTATGTCGACAACATGTTGTTGATTGAAACAACATGAACGCTAATAAAGGAGGTGAAGAATCAACTATCCTCCAAGTTTGACATGAAAGATCTCGATGCAACAAAATTCATTTTGGGAATGGAGATCAAGAGAAATCGAAAAACTAGAAATCTTTGGTTGAACAAAGCGAAGTATATTGAAACACCTTGAACTTTTCAACATGCAGGATTACAAACATGTTAAGGTGCCAATTCCTGTGGGAAAAAGGCTAATTGTTTAACAATGTCCAAGGAAACATGAGAAAATAGAGGACATGAAACATGTTCCCTATTAAAGTGTTGTTGGTAGTCTAATTTATGCGATGGTTTTCACTCAACCAAACATTTCCCATGCAATGGAAGTATTGAGTAGGTATATTTCGACACTTGGGAAGGAGCACTAGAAAGCTATCAAGAGAGTATTTAGGTATTTGTGTGGTACAAAAGACTATGCTATATGTTACCAAGGAAAACCTAGAGGTGACTATGAATTAAATGTACATGGATTTCTCAATGTCGACATGGATGGAGATCTCGATCGACAAAGGCCAACCAAGGATATGTCTTCAAGTTGTTTGGTGAAGCAATCAACTGGATGAGTGTTTGGCTGAGGTCATAGCCTTGTCAAAAAAATAATTTGAATACATGGCAGCCACTCATGGGAAGTAAAGAAGTCATATGGATGCAAAGGTTGTGTTCCAGAATCAAGTTTGAGAAGAGATCCATGAAGATAAGTCAATAGTCAAAGCTAGTCATTCCTATAAATGAATCCAACTTATCATCCTAAGACTAAGAAAATTGATGTACAATACCATTTCATGAGAGACATGGTGGAAAGCAAACAAGGTGTTGCTAGAGAAAGTAGACATGTTGGAAAACATAATAGAATATTTGACCAAGTCTATGAGTGTTGTGAAATTCTCTTGGTGCAGGAGTAAATGGCATTACTTCCCTGGGTCTGTGAACAAGAATTCAATGATATCCTAGTTTCAACAAAGAAAAAAAACAAATGGGAGAATGTCGAGTTGTTATGTTCTTTGGGTGCTGAAAGTTCAGTCGCAGGTGGATTGTCTAACAATCAAGCCAAAGGGATTTAACAACAAGGAAAAAGGTCGAAAGGCTCGACCGGGAAAAGTCGAAGTCAGCAGGTCAACCGACAAGAGGTTGGATTAGAGGGCATGTGGCATTGATTCTTCCCCGTGATCAACCTCCTTTTCAGGTTCGTTAAACATGTGATGAGGGACTCATAGAATATGAGCTATACCGAGCATATGTTACCCTCCTCAATCTCGCTAAAAAGAGGTACCATCCATGGTGGGGGGAAAATTGAGGGAAGTAATGTAAGTTTTTGGAAAGCATTATGGCAATTGTTTGTTGTCACTTTTGAACATGGCACATGTTTGGATCTTGTCTTACAGCTTGGTAATATTCTTGTATTTGAGTCATACCCATCCTATGAGTCATTATACTCCTTCAACTCACCCAAAGAGTGCCCCAATTATCATCGCACTATGTTTTGGTCTATCTCTCAATTGAGTCAATGTTGCCAAGTATTTTTTTGTGTCTCACAATGTTCAAGGGAAGTTTTAACTCAAGTCAACCATTCTTCAATATTACCAAGTTTCATCCTCGTGTCAATATGCGATCATTTAATCCATCATCTTACATCACTTTCCTATGTCGGTTTCAGGTTGATGATGGGGAAACATCATGACCCTCCTTTGATGAGTCTATTCCTGTTGACTTCAGCTCATTATCCGTGAATTAGACTTAGCAACCAGTTGGTAATTTTGGACCTGCATGCCTCAATGGATGGCCTCAGTTAGTAGGTTTACATCATTGACCCGATCGAATGATTCCAAAAATGTTCACTTCATCTCATTTGTTCACATTTGCTGAATGTACCGTGGTACCTTGGGAGTCATTGTCATCATTAGTGATTTCTCTCGCACTTGTTAACAATATACATCAACATAATCAAGTGGTTTTACCATGTTCCCACATCCAGTCATCTATTCACATGGCTAGATACATACCATTTTGGGAGCAAGACGAAGACCTTGGGAACTCCTCATGCACCTAGGTTGTGATGGAGACTATTTGAGTACTTAAAATATTCCAGTATCATCATCATATTGGCCATATTATTGATGTAATAAGGTCACATAGATCCACTTTGTATTGGTTTGTATCTATGAATTTGTCATATCATATCTTGATTGTGTATTCTTTCATGGCTACACCGACGTAGAGTCATGGAGGTATGGATCTACAATGTATTTTCATGGCCATATCCTTTGTCAATAATTTCATGGATCCTTGTTTATAGGTCAACGAGAATGCTTTGAACCAATTTATTTCAAGCATGGTTATGCCTACCTCGGGGATAATATGTATATTTTGTTTGATGTTTGCTTGCAGCTTCCGCCAAGCTCTCCTATATTAGCACCCTTTAATATATTTGAAAGTGTTTCGCCATTAGTTTCTCTTCTAACCTCAGACTTTAGGGGGTATTTGTTACAAACCTATTTGTCACACCTAAGTGAGGGAGTTTTTTTCATGATCCCTAGACATGTTGGCGGAGAAATTTATCATATGAAGGTCAAAATACTATGTGCATAGCGTATTATTCATTTTATTGAAAAAAATAAAATTATTAATTTAGTGTGAGAATACACCTCACATCTAGTTTCCTAACCTTAAGGAGAAGTTGAGAGTCTCATGGGTGGTTGAGATATTTTCTCAAACCACATCCTTATTTGATGGATCCCCGAGATATTTCTAAAATCCTTCCTTGAGAGATATTTTCCTCTAAAATATTGACATTCCAATTTAGTGCATCTAGTGAGTGACATTCTCCTTGGATTGTTGAGTTAGTTCTCAAATGGAAAATTATTTAAATTTATGATGTGAGAGATTAATGTGGGGAGGAGAGAATTGAACAACATCATACTTATGATTGTGTAATATCCAAGGGAATGGAAAAGAGAGCTTGGAGGAGGTTTCTCAACATCAAGGTAAAGAGTGAGTGTTTCCATTTTGTCATCCTTTGGCCAAGTTAATATTAATTTGGCCTATTCCTTTCATGTTTATGCATTCAAGTATTTACATGTCTATTATTGTGAAAATAATCATAGATAGATCTATTTTTACCTAACATTATAGTGTGGAAGAAAGGGACATCGTCTTGTTCTTTTGCAGGTCTTTTCTTACACCTAGGGATCTTGATATAAGTTCAAAAGGATGGAGCAAAGAAGGACAACCATCGGTGTGCCATCCATTTCTTCTATCCTACCTGTTGAAATACATCTAAAGGGAAAATAGTTATCATTTTTTTCTTTTGTCTTGGATCAGCAGCGCTCTGATCGAAGGGGGGTTTCACCTATTCATGGGGGGAACTTTACCATAATATAGTGGAGAATTGACTCAATACCACAAGTGATATCGCATTGTGGAGGGATTAGTTTTGAAAAGTTCTTTGAGGATGTAAAACCTATCAGAATGTTCCATGTATCATGCGTAAAACCACTATTTCATAGCAGAGGGGTTGTTAACTTGTGTGCATGTTGACGATGCGAAATATGTTATGGATCGTTGATCTATTCAACCGATCTCCACCATTAGATATGGGGTGGGGAAGGGTTGAGTTCTGGAGGTAAGTTGTGGAGGTGAACCCCACTGGTGACATGGTCCACTACAGTGGTGTCATGTGGCAACTAGTATGGGTGGGTCCAATATTTAATGAATTATTTTATATTAATTTAATAAAGTGTAAGGTGTTAAAGGTAAAGGTAGGGATGGAGAAAGGGATAGGGTTGAGAGCGCAATATGGCATCCTATCAGGGTGCCATGTGGACCCATGGTGCCACATCATCAACCATGTCACAGATTGCCACGCTTGAAAGCTCATTTTTCTTATTTCCATAATTGGAGAAAATTAAGTGATATTGAGATGAAACTTATAGGTTTCGTCTATTATAAGGAGGGGATAGCAAAACCTCTTAGAGAGGATCACCGCCCATTTCCTTCTTGAATTATCAGAAATTGAAAATAGTGGTTTTTAAATATCCGAGTCCATATCATCTTCAGAAGATCCATTAAGTTGAAATTATTTGAGAGAGTCCAAAAAGAAGACATGAAATTAATCCTGAAGGAATTGAATAAAATATAAGGTGCTTGGATGGGGGATGCTGAAATATGCCAAAATCCACTATTCCAATCCACTTTTTAGGGATTTTTGGAATTTCAGAGGAAGAAAAGTGATCCCAGATCACAAAATTGGAAAAATTTATGTCAAAATTTTGAATACTCACAAATATAGACAACTTTGGTTTAGCAAGTGGAAGTTTTTATAGAAGATCATAGTTTGGGAGATAACCAGGATTTGCCGTACCCTAAGTTTGGAAAAAATTCGTAAAAGGACAAAGTTTCATATTCCAGATTGTTGTAGAATCTTACTGGCATAATAGATGGAGAATATGAAGGTTGTTATGTGTTCACATCATGATTATTATTAGTTTCCTATAGAAAATTTTTATTGGTTCTTTATATATTTTCTTCTGCAGTTGAAATAAGTTGGCCTTTCAGTAAAATTTCACTAGTGAAGCAAATGCATAAATGGGGTGAAAACATATTTTTTAGGAAACCATAGCTTTCATCTCGAGATTGGATTCTATTGTGGAATAGCCACAGAGAGGATATAACTTTATAATTATTATAATTTGAGAAGTGAGACAATTCTTCTTCATGATTTGAGAAGGAAGCACATGTAGCATTAATTTCGACAAATTTAATATGCATAATTCTAGCAAAATGGTTGCTTTAAAACATTTAAGTAATTAGATATACAAGAAGATAAATTTAATCCTAGGATTGCATATCAAAGTCATGGAGGATGCAAAGAGAGCCTACAATCAATCAGAGAGGAGCCAAAGGTCAAAATATTAGTGTGGGTAACGATGAAACAAAATCTAATGGACATAGAAATAGGGTGGAACCAATGGAGTTGGTAGAAACTATGAGGAGCCTAAGGTCGAAGTATAGAGTTATAGCTTGATAAACTTAGAGAATAATGAGGAAAGAAGAGGAAACCTCAAATAAATGCTCAGTTTTATGTTTCCAAATCGCTTGCAGAGGAAAGAGAGGAATAGATCTCTTTCAAGACATGAAGAAGAAGGAATACATCATGAAAGAAAGGATAACTAAAAATACATAGTCATTCAAGAAGTGATACTAGGACTCATATCCATCACTCACCTCCTTACTTAGCTATGATGTTTTATGCATATAAAGATTCAAGGAGTATTCAAGAAGTGTCTCCTGTTAGACATTAAAAAGAAGAAGACATCATTGGAAAGTTTGTATGAGAACTTAGGAAGATTTCTCAGTTTCACCATCCCTTTGATGGTGAAAGAGAAAGGAAGATGATGTTGAAGCATGGCTGCTTCCTCGAATAAGGAAATACTTTCAATTACACAACTACTCATCTAACCTAGAAGTTAAGATTTTCACATACCATTTGCATGGAAATGCTACTATGTGGTGGTACTGAAGAACATGTTGAGCACATTGATGAGAGTAAGATTACTTGGAAGAAATTCAAAAATATTTTCAAAAGGAGTATCTTTCAAAGCACTATTATGAAGGGAAAATGCAAGATTTCTTTGAGCTCGTGTTAGGGAGAATGACCATGGGAGAATATGAAAATAATTTTTTGGGATTGCTAAAGTATGTGGAGTTTGTCACATGAGAAGGTGAAGATACATAGGTTTCTCGGGAGGAATGCCATCACTTTATAAATATAAGATTCAATATGATGACACAAGAAATATGACAAAGACCATTAGGAAGGCTAAGTACATGTATGAGCAAGGCAAGGAAAAGAATCTTGTATATATATTGAAGAAGGAAAAGAATATGAGAAATATTATGAGAGGAGGAAGGGATTCAAACCCTTTCAACAAGAACTCCTAACACAAATCAACAAGATCATCTTGGTAAGAATGAGTCCAAGAGGGAAGCACTCTTGGGAAAAAAGGGGAAGACCACCAATCAAATGTTGAGGATGTAAAGAATATCACATGTACAAGGGTTTACCTCACAGAGAATACATGACGAGGACATTGCACAAAATCCAAAAGGTTACTATAGTATAACACAATGGGTAGAAATATTCTAAGAATA
The DNA here is from genome assembly GCA_010110895.2 of Picea sitchensis. Classification (NCBI taxonomy): domain Eukaryota; kingdom Viridiplantae; phylum Streptophyta; class Pinopsida; order Pinales; family Pinaceae; genus Picea; species Picea sitchensis. The sequence continues at coordinate 7,292 of SNQJ01S0073188.1, read as the reverse complement.
TATGTAGCCTTGGAAGATCGACAAGGAAAACACCAATCCCATATGATTGAGGTGGAAAAGTTAAGATCATTAATCATCCCTCGATGCTATTTTAATTTATCTCGAGAACCATTACATTGATCCTAAAATAGTGGATAGATTTCATTTGAGAAAGTAAGCTAGAAAACCATGTGTGGTTTAGCCAGCCATTGGAACCAAAAAGAAGGATTAATGAAACTGCCAAAGATTGTCCAATAAATCTGAATGGAGTACTAATGTTGATCTTAATATCATACCATTATGATATTATGATCCTAATTGAATGGATTGGATGGAAAAGCATCATGTCATCCTAGATTGTCATAACAAAACACTTACATGTATTGATGTGAAAAGAAAAATAGAGCACTTTGAAAGGAATTCCAAGAACCATCTCTATAAGAGAGATTCCATCCCATAGTTGAAGAGATGCTTCGGGAAAGGATTTCAATTGTATGTAGCTCATGTGGAGGATCTAGAAAATACCAAAGGGACAAGTCTTGAAGATCATTTAGTACTGTAAGAGTTTGAATATGTATTCCAAGAAATACCAGATTACCACCAAAGAGGGATTTAGATTTCTCTATTGAATTGTAGTACTAGATTCCCTAGTGTCAAAAAATCCTTATAGAATGAGCACCATAGAATTAAAAGAATTACAAAATGACACTTAGAAGAACTGCTGATTTAGCAGTACATACACCCAAGTGTTTCACCTTGGGAGCACCAATACTCTTTGTTAAAAGGAGGATGGAACATTGAGGTTGTGTATTGACTTTGACCTAATCTAAATCCACCTGAAGAACAAATACCCTCTACTAAGAATTGATGACCTCTTGATCAACTCCGAGAGGAGTAACGACATTTTGAAGATGATAGACTTGAGATCAAGATATCGCTAGGTGAGAATCAAGGAACAAGACATCAATAAGATAGCTTTTAGAACCAAGTATGAGCATTATGAATTTGTAGTGGTTCCACTTGAATTGACCAATGCACCAAGCCTTTATGTACATCACCGAATGACATATTCATAAATTGTTTGAATATGTTTTTCATTGTGTTCTTATATGAATACTTATTTATTCTAAGTTGAGGAAGAGCATGAGCATCACTTGAGGTTGGTGCTAGAATTTCTAAGGGAACATCAATTGTATGCCAAGCTAAGAAACCGCTTTTTACCAAGAGCAAATTCATTATTTGGGCACATTATTTCCGTGAGGAAGGCATAATAGTAGATACAAAGAATATTGAATACATTAGAGGATGGAAAACACCAATAAATTATCTAGATTAGTCTTTCATTGTGCTCTTGGATGACATAATTTTATTTATTCTAAGTTAGAGGGAAGAGCATGAGCATCACTTGAGGTTGGTGCTGCAAATACTAAGGGAACATTAGTCGCATGCCAAGATAAGAAAATGTTATATTTACCAAGAGAAGATCTATTATTTGGGGCACATTATTTCATAGGAAGGCATAACAGTAGTTACAGAGAATATTGAAGCCATTAAAGGATGGTTAGCACCAAGGAATGTTTCAAAAGCTATATCTTTCATGGGATTAGCTAGATAATTATAGGATATTTATAGTAGGATTCTTTAAAATTTCTCATCCCATCACTTCCTTACAAAATAAGGGAATTAAGTTTGAGGACATTAGAGGTGAAGAAAAATTCTAATTTGTTGAAAGAGTTACTTACTAGTGCACCTATTTTGAAGATCACTTATACAAATGAAAACTATGTGGTATGTATGATGCATGTTGATGTGTGAGCATCGCCAACAGCACATCGCAGCAGAAAAACTCAACTCGAATCATTTCGAAATCTCAAGCGTTGGGAGTTACTACGAGTCTTTCAGGGACCTGATGAAGAACAAAAAAAGATCAAATGCTTGGATGTGGAATGATCATGAGTGATCAAGGAGTTTCACCGAGCCTTGAATGTAATTGAACTTAGGAAGCAGTTAGGTTTTCTTTAGAGTAGACAAGTAGTCGGGGGGGAACCATAAGGACCCCCTGAGATAAATAGAGCTTTTGTAAGCCCAAATGAGGTTGCTGGGAGTTAGTAGGAATTTTCTAAGTTTTTGTTGTCACTTTGATATTAGTTGTATCCATTTACTTTTGAATGAATATGACAGAGGAAAATTTGATCCAAATCCATAATATTGTTATTGTTCGCACTTTGTTATTGTGTTTTCGTGAATGAATGAATTTTGTTATGATTAGATGAAACTGTGAATGTTAAAATAAGTTTCAATTGTTTCTCTTTCTGAGAGTTCTTTCAAGGAGTGCAGTTGAATTTTTTGCAAGGAGTGTGTTGACAAAGCTTGTTTCGACTCACATTCTCAAAAGAGATAACATGAAACTCTCCCTTTGCAAGGAGTGCATAGTCACCCACAAGAATTCAAAACTTGCATAACAATCTATTGTAAGGAGCACACAGATCCAAGATTCTAAGAAAGTGTTGGAAGCGACTCAGAAGAATTCTAAGAACTAGAAAAGGAGAATGCCAAGAGGGAGAGAAGAATTCTTTTTCAATAAATCCTTCGATCCGAGTTATCAAAATCCCGTAAACGCAAGGAGTGAGAGGGAAGTCTAAATCTTCATAAAGACCAAGCTCAGGAGAAATAAAACTTCTCATAAGTGTTAGCGCAGGTCCGAGAGACGGACTTGTAGGAGGTTCAAAGGTAGAGATCTTGAAGACTTAGAAAATCTTCTATGTTGAAAGAAATCAGAATCTCAAGAGTGGGAGCTGGCTACTGGCCAGCTGATCACAAAGTGCAAAGGATCAACAATCATTTGATCAGGACAAGGTGCACGAGATTTAACACTTAGCACACACAGGAGAGAGAACCCATCAAGGTTTGAAACTTTAGATTCCCAAAGCACGAAGAGCCAGAATGGCGAACCCCAAATCATTGATTCGGTGAGGACAAATGCATGGAATCCGGATTCTAGTCAAAGGACCAAAGAATGTGATGATCATCATATCATCCTCAAGGAATCCCCGCACCATTCGATCATCAAAATAGTGGTTGTATGGTAGGATTCTGTGTATTTCAAGTGGAGAAAGTTTGAGATTTGAGGATTCCAAAACCGGAATTTCACCACCACAAATTGTCAACTGGGAGAAGGATATCCAAACAAAGCTGGATCCCCGGAGAAATAGATGTTGTTCGTCTATCCGAACAATCAAGTAAGATCGTGGAGATCGAGCAATCATCAGGTACTTCGGGATAGAAAGTTCCTTGACCCACGAGATTGGACGGGTGGATTGGGATTGAGACCATGGTTTTAGAGGAAATACATGTGGAGGCTCAGGGTGAATATCGGGACAAAAAGCGGTTTAATTTGAAAACCACTTCTCGAAAGTGCACCCAAATTGCGACGTAGGTAATGATTTCACCACCCAAGGTCACATCCGAGGAGGGGCTGAGAAAAAGGCACTAACACCAATTCTGATATTTCACAGAAAGTGAAAGAGAAGGTCGCAAGTATCGTGAAGCATGTGCGTGGAGCCAAGAGGACCTATGTTTAATACGCCGTAATGAGATCACCAAATTCTTATGAGAGTCACTGGCTCCGTGAATCAAGATCCGACGAGGTCAAGATGTTCTTGGAGAGAAGGGGTCTGCATCACATACAAAGAAGTAATTTATGGAGTCCACTTCAAAATGGACATGTCATTAATTACGAGTACAAAAAAATTAAAGAACACAAGAGGAATTATACACACATGGTTTGAGCTCCATAGTTCATGCATTTAACATGTGGAGGCATATTCCTATGGGAAAGAAATTAATTAAGGACATACCATAGTGGTATGAAATATCTTTCCGAGCAAACAAATTTAAATGTCAGGAAAAAAACAAGATGGCTTTAATTTTTAAGTGAGTATGACTTGACATCAAGCATATCAAAGGAAAAGAAAATAAATTATTTGATGCACTCACCTAAGAGTATTATATCATTCATGCTACAACCATTAGTAAGCATAGTTCATATTTAAAGAGAAGAATTTTAGATGTTATTGTTACATACCAACATTACCTATAGATAAAAGAAATCTTATAGAAGGAAAATGTACAATAGAAATTTAAAGAATATAAGATGAAAGAAGATGGATTACTTATGCATAAAAAAACAAAATTTGTGTTCCTAGTTCTTAAAAACTCAGGAATTTGGTATTAAAATAAATGCATAATATTCCATATGCCAAACATCTCGGGTTACCGTAAAAATTGTAACAATAAGAAGCCAACACTTTTGGCTAGGAATGATTTAGAAGGATGTTGCTAACTAGACTACCAAATGTATGGAATTTCAAACAGTGAAAAATGAGCATAGACACCCAACAAGTTTGTTATAGCCATTGCCAATTCCTAAATGGAAATTGAAGCAAGTGATAACCATTGGTTTTATAACTAAAATTCCCAAGACAACAAGGAAACATGATTCAATAATGGTAGTGGTGGATAAATTGACAAAGGATGATCATTTTGTTACCATAAAAATGACCATACAACAACTAATATTACGTAGATGTTCATATGAAGGAAATTGCTAGGTTGAATGGAATACCTAAGAAAGTTGTTTCGGACAAAGATACAAAGTTTAATTCAAAATTATGGAGGGGGACATTAAAGGATTTGATACAAATCTGAATTTTATCAAAACATCATCCACAGTTAGATGGGAAGATATAGAGAGTCAACCAAGTGGTTGAAATATACAAGTTGAGAATGTATGTGATGATAATCCATCTAAGTGGGAATATTACTTGAATTTGGTTGATATTTCCTATAATAATGGGTATCAAACTTAATTGAAGATGAGAGTCCATTTGAAGCTTTGTATGGTAGAAAAATGAAATACTCCAGTGAGCTGGGACAACCCAACAGATAGAGTCATACTTGGGACATAATTGCCTGCTGATATGGAAGATTAGATGGTTAAAACTAAGAAGAATTTGTTATGCGATAATAATAGTGGGACAACTAGATAATTTAAAGTGGAAGAGAATGTGCTTTTGAAAGTGAAGCCAGCAAGAGCTCGACAGTTGGGAAGCTGTACAAAGCTAGCGGATGAAGAAAATTGTGCCAAGTTATTCATTCTATATGGAATTTGGTTCATGTTAATTCAATCCACTTGTGGAAAAATAAGAATCCACAAGAGTTGTTTTAATGTAATCAAACACGTTTTCTAATTATCCACTTCCCTACATGGAAAAATTACATATGTACTTTGTCATGGAAAAAATTAAATGAGATACACAAAATGTAAATTTTCAATCATGTGGACATGCGAGTGGAAACACACCCTATTAGTTCAATGTATTTACTATGCTATAAACATTATTTAAAACTCAAATCAAAACCTTTGTTAGTGTATTGATCTAGAAGCAATGTTATTCATATGACAAGAAAGTCCTTACAATGAAAAATTAAATGAATGATTAGATAATTATATCTTTATTTTACATGTTTCTTTTGCGTTTGGAATGCTTATATCCGAATCAATGATTAGATAATTATATCTTAATTTTACATGCTTTTTGCAGGTTTGGAATGCTTACATAAAAGATAAGAAAGGTGCATTCTACAACCCACTTTGGATTTGAACACTAGTTTCCACTTAGAAAATCCATGACTTTCACCAATTCACAATACCCTTGTTGATAGTCCCTTGTCTCAAGTTAGTAAATACTAAAAATAAATGTAAAAATAAGTTTAGAATACACATTTTTATTATTTGTCACTTAAAAAAATGTCTAAGTATCTTTTCATCAACACTTCATCGAAGTCCTTGCTTTTGTAACCAATGGCCTCCGTTTTGGACATTTTTTGAGTTGAAATATAAGTCCAAAGTTACATCACAATAGTGCATGCAAGGATGTTATGATGTTTATATAAGCATCTATATGAAAATCAATAAAAAAATCATTAGTAAAATCAATATGGACATCATTAGAAAAGTCCTTAGTAACATCTAGAAAAAATGTATTTAAAGGAAAAAAAATTAGCAACTTTTGAATATGTTATCAACAGTTTATTTAGATTTCACTAAACATCCAAAAACAACAACAATAAAATGTTAATGGGCTTGGTTGGTTTGTAAAGTAAGGACATTGTTATTATTTATAAATAGACATTTTCAATTGAAACCAAGTGGAAGTATAAGATGGCTTTGACATAATAGATACACCCCATTTATAATTTCTTAGTTAAAGGTTTCCAAATTGAATCTTGTAAGTTAGCCATAAAATTATTCTACCTTAAAAAGTTTCATATTGATCAATAACTTAATTAGATTGATAAAATAAGTTTATCATTTTAATTAAATCAAACTCATTCGCTACCTTCATCATACTAAATTCTTCTATTTAATTTTTTTTTGCATAACAATGAATTTTTTTTATTAAATATAACTAACCCAATTACCCTTCATTAAATAACCATTTAAGAAACTTGATAAAATGGTTAAATAATATATAACAACTTCATTTCATATTGATCAATAACTTAATTACCATTTAAGAAACTTGATAAAATGGTTAAATAATATTAACAACTTCATTTCATATTGATCAATAACGTAATTACAGTGATGAAATAAGTTGATCATTTAATTATATCAAACTTCATCATATTAAATTCTTCTATATGCATAACAATGATTTTATTTTATTAAATATAATTAACCCAATTACCCTTCATTAAATAACCATTTAAAATTTTTTCTAAAATGGTTAAATAATATATAACAACTTTTTCTTAATTTGAATTAAAAAATACGTTGAACAAAACATTCTGAAGAAGGGGGGAATTTTCATTCCACTGCATTTAATCCAAATGTTTATTCAAAATTTCCACCATTTACACGAAGGTTTTTTCTAAAATAAAAAAATAAAAAAATTGAGATGAAAAAAACATTGTGAAGAAGAGAAAATTTTCATTCCAATACATTTAATCCAAATTTTTATTCAAAATTTCCACCATTTACACGAAGGTTTTTTCTAAAATAACTTGAATTAAAATAATTGTCATGTGGTGCCATTATCTCTAATTATTAACAACCAACGCCATCAAAAGAAGAGTGGACATGTCACTTAAAAATTCGAGTCATAGTAGTTATTCTAATTAGTATCATAGAAGTAATACATCTTTTAAGTTGGGACTCAAAACCCTCCTAGGAAATTATTGTGGCACATTCCTCTCTTTATATGTGTGCCATATTGTAGCAGGACCAAATCCATTAGAAGCAAAGTGGC
>SNQJ01S0073187.1:72636-93002 GCA_010110895.2 Picea sitchensis | reverse complement strand
AAAAGATACCTTAACTTCGGGACGAAGTTTCCTGAAGGGTGGGTGTATGTAACGACCCTTCTTAAATAAATGTAAAGGATTATTAATTATAATTAAATTGATAATCTGATTGTCCTAAGATGTCAGCTAAACAATAATTATTTCTTATATAATATTAACTAATTAATTATCATTAATTATTTGTTCATAATTGTCAACGGTTAATTAATTATTAATCAACTCTTTAATTATGTGAGTAAAGAATTAATAGGGTTAATAATTTAATTTATTAAAACTTACGTATATGAATGGATAACAAACATTAAATAAAAGGATAAGAAACATTAAATAAATGGGACAAGACATTAAATAAGAGGATAAGGTAATGAATGTATGGATAAGGAATTTAATGAAAGGAAGAGTCGGTGAAAGGGGATATGAGGGGGGAGAGCCTTACGGGGGAAAGGATTCATTCTTTTGGGAGGAGGATTTTGGGATTTTTGGGGGGTGGAAGGAAGCATTTTGGAGGGGGACGATAACACTGGTTTGATGGCTTGTTTTGTTTTTCTGGTTCTGTGGGAGATTTTTTCAGACTGTGAGTATCATTGCAGGGGGCACTGGGTTGCTTGGGGTTTTGGGCACGGGGGCCAGGATTCCTTTCGGTTTCCTGGAGCTAGGGAGCCAGACAGGCTGCTCCTAGTTGGCTGGGTGGATAGTTGGTTTGGGCACTGGCTGGGTGGATAGTCGGTTTGGGCAGTGTTGGTCAGTTCATCGGGCTAGGAAAGACAACAACAAGGTATCAGGAAAGGGATGACCATATCGATGGGAATTAGCATCAGAAACAGGTATTTATATGTGATTTGTTGAGTTATTTCCATGATGTAGATAGATTTTTACTTATGCAGAATATTTATTCTTTTGAAGTGAATGAATAATTTACGCAAGGTAATTATATGTTAATTGAGTTAAAATTTTGTATTTGATTAAGTTGGGTCTCTACACTAGACTATGTAAGCAGGATGTAGTGGTGCATCAAGCATGTGTACATGGGCATCATTGGTGTAGAGTGTGTACATCTTCAAAAAATGAGTTTTTAAGAAGAGCAGCTTAGTGATGGCTTGGAAAAAATAGCAAGTAAAAGGGCCAAGTACCAAGTATGCATGTATGGAGAAATTTAGGGTTATAACATTCTATGGGTGATCCATCTTGACTCCCTAGGTCTGAAGGTTCATTGAGAAATTTTGTCATTCTTTGAACCAATTTTCTTTATATTCAGAGATCGTCGCACTGTGTCCTATTCTCAGCCTATGACGATCCTTGGTCATCACACTTTTCTTGTGTAAACCAAAGAAACGGTGTCGCACTGTGCCTTATTGACATCTTGCAGAGATCTTAGATCATCACATTGTACTCTTCTACAACCTACGACGATTCCTATAGGAATTGTTGAGTGACAATCAGATTTCCTTTTCTTTGCCCATATTTGTCTTCATTGCCTTGGATGAACTTTTATGTTTGGTGAATGATTGGTTTACATATTTTAAGCCTTGATCTGATTGATTTTCAAGGATTGAGAGTCTTCTTTACAAGCTTTGCAAGTTTTTATTTTGACTTCTTGTCGTAAGGGTATAATCTTGAGACTTTGTTCCTGGGTGCTTGTTTCATAAGTAGTCCTTGATTTCTTTTGATCTTTGTATTGTTTTTTACCTTTTGATTGGTTGATTGATTAAGAAATAGTTTGTGTTTGCATTCGACAAAAGGTTTTCTTATCATTTCATTTTTTTCTTGCATTGTGAGTTTGATTTGGGAATAGTGTTGAGAATGCTTTAGTCTTCTTAGACCATTCTTTCTTTTTTTTTGGATTATATCTCTTTTCTAATTTGAAAAGGAAAGAAATGAGGTTTATTCTTCTTTTTAGTAGTCTTTGTAAGAGATTTTTGCATTCATATATTTGTTGAAAAGAGAAAATTGGAAAAGTTGATAACTTGATTGTTTGGAATTCATATCATTCAAAGATTGAGAAATTGTGCTTTGTATCTTTTGTATTCTGAAAAGAGAAACGTTCTCCATATTGCAATTAGAGTTCATCGAATTAAATGATTGCATATCATCTCTTCTTGTATTTTATTGGGTCAAGGTCAACTACATCATCAGTTTCATTTACGTTTCCATTTTGAGTAAGCAACAACCTTTAAAATACATCATAATTTTAAAATCTAATAACAACTTTTATTTTCCAAAAAATTTCTACACCAACATTAGCTAGGATAGTTCTTTGGAATAGGTTATAAGGCACACTCTCCAAAGCATCAAAACACACAATAGTATCTTGTGATAGGGAGAGTTCAAATCCACTAGTTGAGACTTTGTTCCTGGGTGCTTGTTTCATAAGTAGTCCTTGATTTCTTTTGATTTTTGTATTGTTTTTTACCTTTTGATTGGTTGATTGATTAAGAAATAGTTTGTGTTTGCATTCGACAAAAGGTTTTCTTATCATTTCATTTTTTTCTTGCATTGTGAGTTTGATTTGGGAATAGTGTTGAGAATGCTTTAGTCTTCTTAGACCATTCTTTCTTTTTTTTTGGATTATATCTCTTTTCTAATTTGAAAAGGAAAGAAATGAGGTTTATTYTTCTTTTTAGTAGTCTTTGTAAGAGATTTTTGCATTCATATATTTGTTGAAAAGAGAAAATTGGAAAAGTTGATAACTTGATTGTTTGGAATTCATATCATTCAAAGATTGAGAAATTGTGCTTTGTATCTTTTGTATTCTGAAAAGAGAAACGTTCTCCRTATTGCAATTAGAGTTCATCGAATTAAATGATTGCATATCATCTCTTCTTGTATTTTATTGGGTCAAGGTCAACTACATCATCAGTTTCATTTACRTTTCCATTTTGAGTAAGCAACAACCTTTAAAATACATCATAATTTTAAAATCTAATAACAACTTTTATTTTCCARAAAATTTCTACACCAACATTAGCTAGGATAGTTCTTTGGAATAGGTTATAAGGCACACTCTCCAAAGCATCAAAACACACAATAGTATCTTGTGATAGGGAGAGTTCAAATCCACTAGTTGAGACTTTGTTCCTGGGTGCTTGTTTCATAAGTAGTCCTTGATTTCTTTTGATTTTTGTATTGTTTTTTACCTTTTGATTGGTTGATTGATTAAGAAATAGTTTGTGTTTGCATTCGACAAAAGGTTTTCTTATCATTTCATTTTTTTCTTGCATTGTGAGTTTGATTTGGGAATAGTGTTGAGAATGCTTTAGTCTTCTTAGACCATTCTTTCTTTTTTTTTGGATTATATCTCTTTTCTAATTTGAAAAGGAAAGAAATGAGGTTTATTCTTCTTTTTAGTAGTCTTTGTAAGAGATTTTTGCATTCATATATTTGTTGAAAAGAGAAAATTGGAAAAGTTGATAACTTGATTGTTTGGAATTCATATCATTCAAAGATTGAGAAATTGTGCTTTGTATCTTTTGTATTCTGAAAAGAGAAACGTTCTCCGTATTGCAATTAGAGTTCATCGAATTAAATGATTGCATATCATCTCTTCTTGTATTTTATTGGGTCAAGGTCAACTACATCATCAGTTTCATTTACATTTCCATTTTGAGTAAGCAACAACCTTTAAAATACATCATAATTTTAAAATCTAATAACAACTTTTATTTTCCAGAAAATTTCTACACCAACATTAGCTAGGATAGTTCTTTGGAATAGGTTATAAGGCACACTCTCCAAAGCATCAAAACACACAATAGTATCTTGTGATAGGGAGAGTTCAAATCCACTAGCTAGATTTTGTCCCGGGAATCCCTTCTAACACAAGGGTCAATCACGAGGTTTCATTAGGGGCGGCAAAGTTACCCACCCTCCTTTGTTGGTCTTAGTGTAGATATTGCACGTATTATTGGGGGTCACTTGAAAATAAAATATTGTGTGGACCTTCTCAAGTTGATTTTGGGCTTAGATACCTTGCCCTTGCATGTGGATCAAACTTTCAACTACTTCCCTAGGCATCATTGTCGTAATTTGTAACCTTAGTGGCCTATCTCTTTAGAGTCTTTACATGAGGTGACTGTGGAGGGGAAAGTCTTCACGGTACCTAGAATCGACATTTTCCAAACTCACTCGGTCTCCTTGGAGGGTATACCCATGATTATGTGTGGGAGCTTGCACCAGGGTGTAAGTCCGTTAAGCAGGTATTCAACATAACTTTTCCACCTAATTTATCCCATGCCCTTCTTGTCTTGATTTCATGACGTTGGACTTCATCACCATCTAGTGACTTTGAAATTAGAAGGTTTGTTTGCATGTTTGATATCTAGATTTTATTAGTGAGTGTTTTTTGTTTCTCTAGTTGGCCATAGATTTATTTCATTCTTTATTTGGTGCGGCCAACATCGCCCCTCGTCGTTCACGTAGGATGCAAGTTTTACCTCCGAAATATCTGGAAGAATACACACTCCTTTTCTTCCTAACTCACAAGAGGGTTCTCATGAAGGAGAAGTCAATAATGACGTAGGCTCTGAGATTGAAAGTTTTACTCCATTGGAGGAATCAATACTTCCTGTAAATTTGTTATTAAGTGTTGCACAAGATCCACTTTCACTCCAGATTAATTCATCGGGAGACATTGTTGCTAAATATTATACCAGAATACCTACTAGAGATAACACAGAGTCTAGTGTAGATGATCCACTCTTTCAAAGTGAGTCGTTTAGAACTCTGGTTCATACTCTTGGAATTTCTAATCCTATCTCTTCTCCCCCTGTTCATTCTCTTTGGAAAACCTCTTCGAGACAAGTGTTACCCATGATTTTGGTCATCATGATGGTGTATTAATGATGGTGTACTCAAGCTCTTCATAAGAGATTTCTCCTGAGAAAATTTACTTTCATCTCTTCCCAGAAAACTCATTTTTGAAGAAGGTTCGCAGGCTGCTAATATATTAGGGTGTGAGAATGACCCATTCTCGCAAGCTGCCTTAAGCCAGGGTGCAAACTTCTCGCACTGTGTTGAATAGCCAGGGTGTGAACTCGTCCTAAAGCATGGAAAAAGATGAATTCTCGATGTTTCTAGAAGGGAATCTTCTAGAAGAATGGGTTGTCATTTGAATGGTTATCCTTGTACTGGATTCCCTGATATTGTGGGATCATTATTATCTAAGTAACTATCTCATTCTCTCCTATATATTGAGGGAATTCTCATGGAAAAGGTTAAGCCAGATTCATTGGAGAATTTGTGAAAGAATTGTGTGAAGGACTTAGCTTGAATAGTAGCTTGGAGACTCTAGCAAAGTCTATCAAGAGGTTTTGATCTTCTTCATACAAGGATTGAGCAAGTGTGTGTGTTGGAGCCAAGAGCCATTGAAAGGAAGCTTGCGACATCAAGGCGATCAGGTTGTAGTCTTTACTTTTAATTAATATGATACAGTGGCATGTCCCTTTCCCATAAAGATATTCTCACTTTATTGTGTAATTCCTTGATCATACACATAAGATGACAGTTGAATATATTTTGCTATCTTCACTTTGGTTGGTTTGTGGTGTCCTAGTCTTCACCTCACGAGAGCACCGGAGCAAAGCGGGAGCAACAGAGACCCTAGGAAGCGACACTAAGGTATGTTACTTGTTCCTTCCTACTAGCTTATTCAATGGTCAAAACTTAGGGAAAGAGTCATCTCCTGTCCTTTTTTGTTCTAGATCCAGGTGGATCTAGGGAGATCTGCTAGTGTCCGCACCTACCGATTAGTCCGATAACAACAAGATATTTTTAAAAAACTATGAATGAGTCATCTACACCAGAGGACCTATAATCAACCTATGGCATCACATATGCATGTGACTTCCACTACTTATACAGTACCTTTAGATCGTTTTACTGGCACGACCAATAATGTTGTCACAATTTAAGACCAATTATTGGATGGTTCTCACACAATTCTTCCTCTCCAGCTCACTAGCTCTACCATGGTCCCACAAGCTACGCATGTTTCTGTCGGAAGTGCGGTAATTAATCAAGATCCTATTGGAACACCACTTTCACTTAGATCAAATCCATCACTTCCTCTTGGTTATAACGCTTTGAATACTTCCATTGCTAATCCTACCCAGAATCCAACCGGAGGGCCTGATATTTTTGTTCCTCCTGGGTATAATGTTGCTAGTAGTTTTGTTACTACACCTATCCAGGTTCTCTCCGGGGGTCTAACATTCCTCCTCCACCTTCACCTGGAGAATCTAATCATCATGGCCCAAGTATCTCCAATCAATTTGGAGGCACTAGTCATTCTGTCGCTTCTATTTTTCAAATTATTGTTAGGGGGAAACTTCAAGTTGGAGGTCATAACCCAGTGTATGGGAAAAATATCCCTGGATTACAATCTCAACCTTGGAATTTTCCTTTCCAAGAAAATTAACAACCACCTAGGGGGGAAATCCTCAAGTTAATTCTTTTTTACCCCCTAATCCCAGGAAAACATATCTAGGTTCTATGAATCCTACCTGGGGTCAAAATTTCCAGTCTAATGCTCCTTTCCAAGGAATCTTACCTAATCAACCAACTCATGTTGGCTATTCGACTCAAAATCCTCCACCACCGAATTTGAAATGACTCTCTAACTATCTACAGACTGCTTATTGTCATACTAGTATACCTACAAGAATACCTCCTCAAAATTAATAGTGTCCTCAAGTGAACAAATAGTTGTCGTTTCTTGCTACTTTGGATTTATCGGATTTATCAAGGATTTTGAATGATCCTATTTTTCATTCTCCTTATTGGCAATTCATACCTGCTAAGTTACCATCAAACATTCCTAAGTTTTATGGTTGATTAGGAGAATATCCAAATAATCATATCATGAATTTCTATCTTTGGTGTTCATCCAACTCCTTGATGGATGACTCCATTATATTATGTCTTTTCCAACGAACTATGACGGGTTAAACAGCCAAATGGTATATTGAATTTCCGCGATGATTATTTAATGAATTCAACACCATATATATGGCGTTCTTAATGCATTACCAGTTACCAATATGATACGAGACAAGAACTGAAATTTTGAGTTCATTTAAACAATCCTCATCCACCCACATTTCTGATCATATTCATGAGTGGAGGAGGAGAAGATGCTTAATCAAAGTTCCCCTTCCTGATCAACTATTAGCTGAGTGGTTTACCAAGTCACTAATTGGTCCTATAGCCCAAGATGTAGCCATGGGTGGTGTTGTCATGAAAGAGCAGGATATTAGTCATGCTCAATACATTGATCTCATTTATTCACAAATAGGCACACTATATGACTTGATCCCTGATGCTCCTCGCTCGTCTACAAATCCAACCCCAACACCTCCAATATCTTCTCATGTTGTTGATGGTGTGATTGGAACTTTTCACGCTAAGACTTGGTCTAAACAAGCCAATCATTCCAATCCCAAGTCTACTACTCCTAATGTACAAAATACTCCTCCTCCAACTCCTTCTCTCGACAAAACTTCTGAAGTTAATTCGGTTCAATCTACACCTACTGGTAAAAATAAAAATAAAAGAAAGGGAAGGGAAAGAATAAGGAGGACAAAAATAGTAATAAAAAAATTGATAAATCCAAGACTCAGCCTACTAATGACAAAGAAAAGTGTAAACCTCCTTATCCTTGTCTTATCTGTGGTGAGGATCATTATACGAAAGATTGTCCATGACGTGTTGAGGTTACTAAGTTCCTGCAAGGGACCGAGACACCTCCTACACCCATCGTTTTGTCACCATCATTTCCTTCTTAGCAGCAGGCCCAATTGGTCATTCATGACCAACCTTCCCCCTCTACTACATCTTATGTACTTATGTGTACTAGTGACTCCAAGAAGAACTAAGTTGCAATCACTACTCGAGCCAAATATTATTCTCCTTCGAAAGAGAAAGTTGATGATTCACCACCTCCATTGGTTCAACCTCCTCCATAAACTTCACCTCCCAATCCTCCTCTTCATCTCAAACAATCGATTCTAGATACATTTCTTCGTCCCCCTCCTAAGGGCGTTGTTCGTAAGTCTTCATTTAACCCTCACGCATGTGTTTCTCAAAACTACAGTATTGTAGAAGATCTTGCACATGCACCTTCTGTGATGTCGACTCTCAAGGTTCTTCAAAGTTATCCTATGCAACAGAAGGCATTGTTAAAGGCTATTAGTGTAATTGATCCTACTAATACGAACTTGATAATATTTGACTTGGAAGATCATATTCCAAGTCTTCCTCCTCAATTAGTGTTTCAGATACAATTTGTTGTGGAAAATAAGAATATTTGTCGAACTGGTATTGACGAAGGAGCCTCGACTTTCTTCATGTCTGACACTTGTTGGAAATCCATTGTCTCTCTTGTCCTTACCAAGTCACAAAATACTCTGAAAGCATTTAATGGTACAAGATTTAAACCTTATGGTTTTCTTCCTTCGTTATCTATTACGTTAGAAGGCAAAGCGGTTACTGTTGAGGTTGAGGTATTTGATGCACCTCTCGATTATAACATTCTACTTGGTCGTAGTTGGATTGATTCCATGCATACAGTTGTTTATACTCTTTTTTGTGTGCTATGTTTCCCGCACCAAGGAAATTTTTTTATTGTCGATCAACTTTCCTTCTTTAATTCTGATTCATGTACTAGTAACGTACCTTTCATTGTGAAAACACCTCCTGGTTATGAGAATGTCAATGTGGGTCTTCTAAAGGATTCATCATTAATGGGTACATTTCCCATTCCACCACCTGATATTCCTCCTCCTTTTGTCACTTCGATTAACATGATATCAACCACTATCGGTGCAACCCCTGAGTCTTATGACCCTTGGATAGTACCTATCTATGATGATTGTCTTCATTATGGTGATCGAATGCCTTTAAGTATGGTAAGCTATTTAATCGACAACTCCCTCTCCTCATTCTCTCTTAGATACGTCTCTGGATCCATTTCATGTAGTCTTTCACACAGATTAAATGATTATGAAAATAATGTATATGGAAGATACCCCATGGGACGATGGCCATTATCATTCTATTCTCTTCCTGGAACCTGAGACCATAGAGAGTTATCAATGGATTTCGAATTTGTCTATTGTTGCTACTATTTCCTCTGTTCCTAAAACAACACATGATGTTTTGTATGAAGGGAACTTGGGTTACATTTCACCCATCATCCCTCTTGATATTTCTATTAAACTCGGAGTCGTGGAAAATGTTCATATCAGTTCCTCATGTTCTGTCGATGAGGTATGAATTTATAAATCTCTTTTCCAAGAATTTTGTGACGTTTTTTCTTGGATTTATGAAGAGATGTTTGGAATTGATCCAGATATTGTTGTGCATGATATTAAGACTTACCCGAATGCTAAACCCATTTGACAGAGTCTTCACCTAGTGTATCCACACAAAGCTATTGCTATTAAACTTGAAGTTGAAAATCTTCTTAAATTCGGTTTTATGTATCCTATGGCTTTGATTGATTGGGTTTCCAATATTTTTTTGGTTACAAAGAAACAAGGCATGATCTATGTTTGTTTATATTATAGGTATATCAACAAAGCTTGTCCCAAAGACAATTATCCAACCCATTTTGTTGACCAGATCATTGAAGACTATGTCGGAAGTGAAATCTTCTCCTTGATGGATGGTTTCTCCGACTATAATAAAATCAATATTTTACCTATAGATCAACATAAGATTGCTTTTATTTCCCCTTGGGGAACCTTCACATACCAAAAAATACCTTTTTGTCTCAAGAATGTTGGTGTGAATTTTCAACGTGCTATGTCTTACATTTTTCATGACATTAAGCACATTGTACAACCTTACCTAGATGATTTACCGGCGCATTCCATGCGTCGTCAATATCACCTGACATATTTACAAGCCATTCTCCTACATTGTCATTATTATCGCATATGCTTGAATCCACATAAATTCATTTTTTGTGTGGAGTCTGAATGACTTCTTGGTTTTATCATTTATACACATGGGATTAGGGTGGACTCTCTTAAGGTTGAAGCTATTCTCAATCTACCTCCTCCTTCTACATTGCGCCAACTCCAAAGTTTGCAAGGGAAGGAAATTTGTTTACATCGATTCATTCCCAACTATGTTGAATTAATGAAAGTTTTTACTCGAATTCTTAAAAAGGGTCAAGATTTTGAATGGGACGACACTTCCAACAAATCCTTTGAAGCTTTCAAACTTGCCTTAACCCATACACCACTCTTATTTCCACACGATTATGGTCGAGATTATTTTTTATACTTAGCTTCTTCAGACTCTACCATCACTATGTTTCTAGTTCAAGAGGATGATTTGCATGATGAACATGTCATCTACTATTTGATTCAGAGTCTCACGACCACCGAAACCAAATATTTGCATGTGGAGAAACTGGCCTTCGCAACTGTTCAATTTGTTCAACATTTTCATCATTATATCTTGTTAATCAAAACCATAGTCATTTTCGATTGAAACCCTATGAAACACATCCTTACTCGACAATTGCTGGGGGGGAAATACTCCAAATGGATAGTCATTCTCTAGGAGTTTGATTTGGAATTTGAGAGTGCCAAATCAAAGAAATCTTTGGTTTTTTCCGAATTGATATGTGACCTTCCCTCTACTGAGACAAAAACTGTGGTAGAGGATTCCTTTCCTAATGATTCTCTCTTTCTAATCAGCTATGATGACATATGGTATGGATACATTATCATTTATCTCCAAACCCAAACTTTCCAACCCGATATTTCTAGTGTGGATCGTCGTCGTATTTAGTATCAAGACCATCAATACATTATCCTTGGTGATACCATTTACCATCATGGTATTGATTCAATATTTCAACGATGCATAACCTATGATGAAGTTGAGAAATATTTGAATGACTACCATTCTATCACATGTGGCAGTCATATGTCTGGGTATTCCATTGCCCAAAAGATATTACGAGTTGGTTACTTCTGGCCTTCATTGTTTAAGGATTGCATTATTGTCATCTAGAAATGTCATGCTTGTCAAATGTATAACAAAAAGATATGATATCATCCTTATCCTCTTTACCATGTAGTTTTCATTAGTCCATTTGCTAAATGGGGCATTGAATTCATGACATGTAACACTCACTCAGTCGGGGGTCATGGATACATCATCGTAGTCATGGATTATTTCACTAAGTGGGCCGAGGTGATGCCTACATTTGATAATACCAGGAAAATTGTAGCCTGATTCATATTTAATCATATTATTACTAGATTTGGTGTCCCTCAAGCCATCGTCACTGACCATGGTAGTCATTTTCACAATTTCATGATGTCTAAAATTACCGAGAAGTTGGGTCTTCGACATGAAAACTCAACACCTTACTATCCACATGCCAATGGTCAGGTTGAAACAATTAACAAATTTCTTACTACTATTCTTTGATGGATGATAGGAATTCAAAAGTCAAGCTGGAACACGAAGCTCTTCTCGACATTATGGGCCTATTGGACATCTTTTAAATCTGTCACAGGGTTCACACCTTTCCAGTTAGTATATGGTATTTAAGTTATTTTGTCGATTGAATGTGAGATCCCATATTTGAAACTAGTTATCGAACTTCTCCTTAACACCTCAGTTGAAGAGGAACATCTATTTTATTTTATGCAATTAGATGAGACTCATTGTGATGATGCCTTAGTCATTGAAACTTAGAAGAAGCATGTCAAACCATGTATTTTTTTTTATGGTGATTTAGTTCTTCTTTATGAACATGATCGTGACTTATTAGGGGCCTGTAAATTCAAGTCTATGTGGCGTGGCCCTTATATTGTGAAACGAGTGTTAGAGAAAGGAGCTTATGAGATGGTATATTATGATGGAATTCATTTGAGTGAACCCATAAATGAGCTTTACTTGAATAATTACTATTCTTAAACTATTTCTGCATGAGTGTTGTGCATTTTTAGTGTACTATACTCTAGTGTTATTTTTTCATTTTTGTTCTTCCTTTTAGTTGCTTACCTTGAATTGTGCTTGGTTTCCAGATGTCGGTGTCTTCTCTACCCTATATCATCTTTGCTAATGATTCTAGTCATAGTACTCAAAACCTAGCATCTATTGCATGGGCAATCTATGCACCTACGGATGAGTTGACCAGTCTACACAATGTTTTCCTTGGTTGTGCAACTAATAATATCATGGAATAAAATGCAGTTATTGAATTATTAGCCGATTCCATTTCATTTGGAATCCATCATATTATTGTATGACTCAATTCACAGTTAGTAGTGTTGCAGTTAAGTAACATTTATTCCATCTAAAGTCCTGCTTTGTTAAGGGTATACTTAAGAATTCACTTCTTGGAAAGACATTTTGATTATATCGAATATCAACATACTCCTAGATTTCTAAACACATTGACATATGCATTGGCTAATTATGTGCTAGAAAAACATTTAAGACATTTATAAATCCAAACACACATTTGAAAAAGACAAGTAAGTCGGTAGGAACTTTATATTAATAACAATAAAAGTTACAAAAAGTGTTGTCCAAGGACCAAAATATCAAAAAGTGAAGCTCATAGCTTCATGTGCAAAAGAATCAAGGATGTTTCTCATTGTAACAAACAACTTCTTGTGCCACTCTATGGACCAGTCGACCAATAGATGTAGATACACCCACTGTATGGCGTTGATAGTGCCTAGGAAGTTCGTCCACCGTGGAATCAGGGATATTCATGGTTAATCCCTCTAGGTTCTACTCAATCTCCTCAATATACATGGTGGCCACTCCTACTACAACACCTCTCTCTCCTCACCTTTGAATGGGAGATGATCATGGAGGATGTTAAGGTGCCACGTCTTCATTATTGAGAGCACCTGATTAGTCTTAGATAAATGATAAAAAACATTGTATGTAATTAAAATATCAAAAACATCATATAATGAAAATTTTCCTTCTTACCTATGTCTCCCCACTGAGACCCCTCAGGAAGAGCTAATTCAGTATCCCCACAAAAGTCCATCCGAGTGTACGCATAGTCCTCCACCATGATTAGTTGATTTCTCAGCCATTGGAAGAAAACATCGTCATACTTGACGATAGGCACGCCACCATGATGATCCATCAAGTCCACCCAACTTTTCATTTGTGGATGTTGTGGAGTGAGTATACCCCACTCCATCTGTGGATGTAAGATGGCGACCCTCTCCAAAAATAAGGACACAAAAATGGAACCATAACCAAACTGTTTCAACCGACCATTTCGACACTTTGTTAGTTTCTTTTTCATGTTCTTCAAGACAACCTCACACCAGTTGAAGACCCTAGGTTCCATGCACTCTATGGCATACTGAAAGTGTCTTTGCAAATCCATATGGGGCGTTGCACTCCCTGCCATTCGGGTAATGGTATAAAGGATGGTCCGCAATGGTAAATATTGAACATCTCTAATGGAAACCTTGCCACTATATTTTTCCGTACCTGGCACACAATGGTGTGCAACATAGTAATCCATGGCTTCTCCCCCACCCCTACTTCCCGAGAGTGATAATAGAGAGCCTCAGTAAGATAAACCCATCAAAAAGTAAATATCCTCTATATCCAAGGTGAGTGTATGCACACCCACATGAAAGGCTTGTTCGTTCACATCCACATTGCCTAAGTGCCATAACTGTGCCTGGGTCATTCCTAGAAAAATAGTCTTCTTCCTCATGCTCTCGTTCTCTCCCCTCAAGCATTTTTACCAAGGAAAGCCTGCCAAGTAACATCAAAAGAGGATTAGAATCATAAAAAATCAATTCTTGGAAGTTTTCCTAGCTCATTTTATCTTTTCAAAAGTTGAGTTGTGGTCATCGCAAGGCTTTGCTTTCATGCAGAGTGACATCGTTACAGCCTGTCTTTAAGCCCCCTATGCTGATGCCAAATCATCGTAGTTCATGATACTATGAGCCTGGGATGATCTGAAAGTGAATGTACCCCCCAAAAGTCGACCCAAACTCAATAATAAACCAATAAAAACAAAATTTTAAACCATGAAAAGATAAAGAGGTAGACGATTACCTTTTTGATGGAGAGAGTTTGCGAAATGATCCACCAGGCACTCTGAAATCGACAGTTGAAATTTGGGAGAAAAAGAGGGTTTTGGCACTAGTTGGGTGAAATTGAAAAATGAAATGGTAAAAGGGTTGTTTTGGCCTATTTTATTGTTTTTTACCATATTTTATTGCAAATTAAACTATTTTTTATATTTTACCCATGCTCTAGCATCTAACCAACTTTGCAAAGTGTTTTCTATTACATATTGAAAGTTCTAAGGACAAAACGTTTGACAAGGGTCCACCATTTTTTATTGTTTTTTTTGTGTTTTTATTATGTACAGATGCTTTTAGGTTTTTTTAGGAAAAACTTTGAGCACAGTCTTAATTCTTTCTCATGATCGTGAAACCATGAGAATGTAATCAAGTAATCTTTTGTCATTTTTTCGAACTCGTATTGGTAATACGAAAAATGAATCCTATGGAGTATCCTTTAAGCTCTTTTCAATCTCTCTAAACATGAAAAGATAATCGAGCGACCTTGTTCTTTTCATTCTCGTAAAAGAATTTGAAGAAAACGTCTAATGAGCAGTAGATTATCTCTTTTTTAGTCTCGTCAGAATAACTTACAAAAAATACCTTATGGAGTTCTCTTTAAGTGTTTTTCAGACTCTCTAAATATGAAGAAAACCCTGAGTTTTCTTTCTTTGGACTCGTTAAACAAGCATCGAAAGACCCATATGGGGATCAAACCACTCCTTCTTAGGGTTCGTTCAAAATAATATGAGGGACTCATCCGAAGGATGAGCTTACATCACAAGCATATGTTATCCTCCTCAAGCTTGCATAAAAATAAATAGGTACTCTCTAGAAATGGTGGGGGGAAATTGGGAAGAAATGTGTCGTTGTATCTATGTTAGTGGTAATAAAGTTGCTCTTGAACATGACACCCCCCTTCATCATTGTATCCAGGTTGGGAAATCCATTTGTCTCTTGTTTGACCATCCACAGTTCATATGTTGGGTCCTCTTTGAGTCAATGTTTCCAAGACAATTGTCATGACATTCATATGTTCAAGAGAAGTCCAACCTAAACTAGCCTTCTATTGAGTCGATCATCTGCACTTATAATTTTTTTACCATGTTGGCCTTCCTCGAGTCAGTTTTGAATCACTTCATACTTTGATCTACTTCAAATATGTTACATATTTCATGTCAATTATGGGGGATACATTAAGACCCTCCTATGATGAGTCTTTTCCTATCAACCTCAACTCATTATTTGGGAATAAGACTTAGAAATCACATTAGTACCTTGGAGCTAGCATGCCTCAATGGAAAGTTTCCTCACTTTCAACAGTGGGTTCACATCACTGGCCCCTGCTTGGAATATTCCATTGAGTTTTTGACTTCAACTCATTTATTCACACTTGTTGGATTGTACTAGGAGTACCATGGGAGTCATTAACAACAATGGTGATTTCCCACGCACTTGTTAACGGTTTTCATTAATGACCAGTAATGAAGTGGTTTCTACCATGTTCGACTTTTACACCTGTAATCACATGGCTAGATTTGTACTTAGAGACGATGGAATTGAAGAATCTGGATCTCATCATATCAGTCTAGGTTGTGATGGAGTATTCATAAGTTTGTATTGACACATAAATCCATTGTGTATGCCTCGTGGCTATGTCCAAATTTGAATTCTTTAAGCACATAGATCCACATTGTATTTTTGGTGGCTATGTTGAATCATGTTGACATGGATCCATAGTGTATTTTTAGTGGTCATGACTCACTTGAAACTTATGATTAGAGTCACACTTGTAGTCTAAGTATGGTAATTCCTACCTCAAAATATGGTATATTATTATGCATATGCTTGATTATTTACAGGTTCCCGACCGATTTGCTCCTTGCTTTTGACACACACACTCTACAAATTATTTCAGCTGTCACAGGTTCTAGCTTCATACTTTGGGGGGAATTCTATTACACATTATTTTGGTCACCCCAATGATCAACTGATGGCATGTGCATAACTCACTTCCATGTTCCTTGAAAACATTAAAAGAGAATTTTTCCATGAGAAAAGTGGTTTTCCTTTTCTTCCTTAAAAACTATGACAAGAGAGATTTTCACATCCTACTCTATGCATGGGGGTTCGACAATGCCTAATTGTCACACTCTTCACCAAATATGGACTTCCTGTGCATAGGGTGTGATGATGCTTAAGCAAGGGAAAAGCCAAAATTCATAAATGTTCTAGAAGGGAATCTTCTAGAAGATGAGGTGGCCTCCGATCGTTTTGGATATTACTCACTTCTCTGATTTAGTGGGATCATCCTAACCTACTAATCCATCCCTCCTTCACCCTATATAAAGAGGGATATATTATGGAAAAGGATAAGGTTTGCAAAGGCTTGCATATGCATGAAGAGTTCTACTAGAGATTATACTTGAGATAACTTTTCTTTATCTCTCTAAGTTAGATTGTGGATCATCTTCATCAAACGAATTGAAGAAAAAGTGTGTGTGTTGGAGAAAAGATCCATTGAAATGTACCTTGCAACATCAAGGCATGGGTTGTATTCTCCACTTTCCATTTTAATATAATGTAGCAATACATTTCTTCCCTATAAAGGTGTCTTGGCTTTTATTGTATAACTCCTTTATCATATACATAGAATTCATCAGAATATATATATATATATCTTGTTTCTCTCTCTCTTTTTTGGTTTGTGATTCTTAAATAAGTTCACCATCCTGAAAACCCAAAGATGGAACAACAAGGACAACACAAGTGAGGATAAAGTGTCATTTAAAAGGTATGTCACTTGTACCTCTCTAAACTAGTTTATATGACAATGAAGTCTAAGGTGAAGTTTTCATTCTGTCTTATTTTGTTCTATCTTCTTGTGGAAGTTAGGGATATTAGTTTGTGCCCACACTTACTGATTTGTCTAATAACAACCCATTTTAATTAGCATAATGATGGGACATTTTCAGCACAAAATAAGATTAGATTATGTCATTTAATAGGCCAATTAATGTTTCGCTCCTCATACGTTTCTACCCTGTGCGCTGACCGAATAATGGAAATTTTAAATCATCAATGAACCACAATGTAGTCTTCTCCTGTGCCGGCAAACTACAACTGTGTTTAATCTCGAGCATAATGTGGATCTTGGTGATAGACTTTGTAAAACCGCACTTACACCTCGAATTGAAGAACTGATATGACAAGGTGAGTATTCTCTGTGGTTAAATTACTAAGACAGTTTCGAACCCCAACATTTTGTACACAATTTTCTCATTTCTAGAGCAGTCGAAGAAGCAAAAAGAGCATCTCAAGAGTTGCACTTGATTCACAAAATTTCAAAACCAATTTAATCTAGTGCGAAGAAGAGGAAAATGTCTCCAAGGAATCCAATGACCAGACACTCGCCAAGGGAACCAAATTTCAAGGAAGTAGAGGTCGGTGAAGGATATTCTCCTGAAACTGCGAGGAAATTGGAATTTTCTACTAAAGTTGAGTTGGTCATCGGAACATCAACTAAGAAGGAATTTTCCCAACCCCTTGCATTCGGCGACACAGAGGTGAGCACTAGTTAAAATATAATGCTCCTCCAGTGGGGATATTGGTTCAAAAGGATTAATTGGGAATATAACCCAAATTATATCCCCCACATTGACCTGGATGTAAGGATGCTCGACGATCCAGTTTTTTTGAACATCCGGAGGTCATGCCTGCATATGGTAGCCTGTCAAACCTCAATCTTTCCTTGTATTGAATCCCTGGGGTGGATAATCGATCATACAGATGAAATGAAGTTTCTGATCAATGATGAGAATGGCGAATGTGTTGGTGTTTTTCTCTCAGTGGAAGTCCATAAGTACTACAAGCTCAGGGATCCAAAGGAGCAGTTAAATAAGGATTTTGTAGTGAAATTCTATGAGTTCCATGACACTAGTCGATTGATGGCCTCCTAGTGGAAGGAAGACAAAAAATTCACAAACCGGAGCAATAGCTAGTATGGGACAACAAATCTGAGGGATCCATACATCTATTTGATGGCTCTAATATGCCGATTATACAAGGAGAGAGATTGCGCTAAGTTTTCAGAGGCGTGAATTCCCCTGTACACTATGGCCATATCCAAGAGTAGCATCAATTGGGGGGAAATCATCTCTAAACAATTGAGCACCAACGTATTGCAAGACCAGACACCAAAGGATGGAGAGGCATGCACTTTTCACATGGTTTCATACCTTCTGGACATAATCTGCACAAGGAACGTCTTTGTAGGCATGAATATGAGATGGAATGTCATTGAGCTACCTATACATGTATACTTCATCATTCTGTGTGACAACAAGTACAAAAACTCTTATGCTCTCATCAATGATGAATTTATATCTCGGGTCTATTTTATTATTTTCAAGAAAGAATTCCCAAGACTGTCGGTAGCGGCCAAGAAAATGATCTCAAAAGTAGGCCGCTGGTACCTAGAGGAAACCACGACTTATATCAATGTGTTTGGGGCAACCGACACACCACATTTACTCCATGCTCACATCCCAGATGGGCTCATCATGGGATAAATATGTTACCAAACCATCATGCAGGGCTATAATTCCACTTGGTTAAGGACAAGAAGCGAGTGTTCATACCCTATGGTTTCCATATGGGATTTCACATGGTGAAGGATATTGTGCAAGCTAAACAAGAGGGTTTGAGCCAGCTGGAATACAGATTCCCCACAGGCCGATTTCACAAACATGACCCTAGAGGCCTGGTACTTCGGCATGCATCACAAGTCTCTTCATGTTGGCCATATGCACATGATAATTTCGAAGACGAAATATTTACAGAATGTGCTTAGGACTGGGAGGAGATGCTACAGAGGAAATCTAACCCAAATATGACCAAATTTAAAGAAATGAGTATGGAAGAGTAGGTCAAGACTGTAGAATAGCCAGCTCAGGAATTTTGTTCCTAGAAGAAGCTCAAAGATTCATAGAAAGGTTGCAATATGAACCCATGCTTGAACCTTTGATAGAACCCTTGAGGGTTACCCTAGCTGACACAAGAAATTTTGAGGAAGAGAAAATCATCTCAGAAACAATTCCACTAGAGGGAACCACCGATCCAGAAAATCCCATAGTTTCATCACCACAAGCCAGATCATCGGTGACTATTCCATCCCAACAGGAGATTCAATTAACATCAGGTGAAACAGGTGTGTCAAACATTCTCTTTGATTTGATTACCATCTATGATGATGAAGAGAGCTCGAAGGTCTCTCTTATAACTCTGGTACCAATCATAGAGGAGAAAGAACTAGGGGGGACATCTGTTCCAAGTCCCGATTCATCGATTCCAAACCCTTTGTAGGGAGACCATGAGGCCGAGAGTACCCTAGACATTGAATTTCTCAATCTATTAGAGACTCTGAAAGACAACTCCTAGGATGAGCTAGGCTCTGGTGAATAGGAAGAGAAACTGTGGTAGCTAGAGATTAACACCTTAACAGTTGATCAACAAGGTAGTATTGAGCTTGTGACTATCTCTCCATTTAAGTTTGATACTCCACCAACCGACAAATACCAGCTGGAGGAAAATTCATTAGAACATACATAAGTTTCCTCTGTCAAAGAAATACAAGAGTCGGTCCTAGAACAAATATATACGGCATGAAGCTTGGGCAACACTCTAACCTGGGGAGACCAACAGATACCTGAGCCCATGGATGAGGTCATCGATATACAGGCGATTTCCTACGATAGAAAGAGGAAATCCATAATGAGGAGGAAATCCAAGAAAAGGAGTCTCATGCTAGATATCGTGATTCTTATCACCACAGAAGAAATGTTGCTCAACATAGAAAATGTGAAGACAACTAAGCTAATTGGTGCAAGATTAGCTATAAATGATGCCACACTATGTTACACATTATTTTCGTCATCCCTATGATCGTTAATGATGTAAATCTATCTGTTTCCTTCAGAGGGGTCAGTGGCCTGAGTTCCTAAAGAGAGAAGGGAGAAGAACTTTTCCTGAGAAAAGAAGTTGCATTTTCCTATGTAAAAACCTTATAAAAAAGGAAGTTCATAGGTTGCTATACAGGCAGGGTGTGAGAATGACCCATTCTTGTAGGTTTCACTATAGCCAAGGTGCGAGGTGTTCGCAGGTTTCTTTATAGCTAGGGTGAGAGAATGCCTGCATGTGGGAAAAATGAGCATTTTCTCGAATCTTCTAGAAGGAGAAACTTCTATGGTGAGGTGGCATCCGAATGGTTTGGATCTTACTCACTTTCAT
>SNQJ01S0073187.1:37676-71146 GCA_010110895.2 Picea sitchensis | reverse complement strand
TCAGAGTATGAGAAAAATCATCCTCTCTAGTAGAACCACTAGACGATCTCAAGAGAACAAAGAGATCAAGCACCATGTGTCACTCTTTTGTTTTACTTAACACAAATGTTTAATAGCTATTTTAAGTTAGTGATTCTTTATAAATAAGAGGATTGACCTTTTGGGAAGGCTCGATGGTTTTGGGAAAATACCCTCTTTTTTGAGAATTGTGAAGAATTATTTATTAACTTTAATTAAGAAGTTTTGTTTAGAACCAGAGACAAAATTTTATTTTCATCAAAGGCATTATGTGATTAGATTGAGGAGGAACTACTTCCACCTTTGAATTCAGTATTTGATGTCGTAATGAGTAAGAGTTTATGAATCTATTGATAAGATATCTTTTTCAATACTTTAACAGTTCTTTTTTTCTAAATGATGAAAAGTGAATCGTTGTGTTAATATGTGATTGATGGTAGAGCTAAGAAAACTGTTTTTCTTGCACTTGTCTTATTGCATGCACATTTTATTTACATAATTGTATCTCAGTCAGTGTCTAAATACAAGAAAGTTAACATATTATTACTATACTTGTAATAGGTGTGAATATCATTGTTTGCATGCTAGAGAACAAGGGTTATCCCAGGCTCAACATTCTTCAGTAGTTAATATTTCCCTCTATCAATTGGTTTATACCATCACACCTTACATTATCAGACTCACCTAATAATAGAAAAGATAAAAAAGAGAAACGTTTAACCTGAAGGAGGAACTTTCACATAAAGATATCATGTCAATCACTAAGTAAATCCCATCGGTAAATTGTCTAGATCGAAAGATTAGGAGAACCATTCCACCCATCAAACACCGCAGAGTCTAATTGGGCCTCTAAGGCAGGTTTGGTTCCTACTGTTGATTCAAAGGATCTCATACCCCTCAACAGGACCTTCACCCATCATTTTCTTGTTATTAATTTCTTCATTTTTAGGTGCAAGATCATCTTTCTTGTTTTCTCCTTCATATTTTCTTCTCTATATATTTCCATGAGATATTCTTATTTTTTGACCTTTTCATTCTAATTGTGTTTTTGGAGTTTTATCATCTCCTTTCTTCTTCCAAATTTTATTAGGTTTTCTCCCTAACTTGAATGAATTATTTATGGATTGAATTTTTGAAATCCTGTAGCTTTGGGATTTGTGCCCAAACCTATCATAGTTGTAACTTCTCATTGTATGACAAAAAATTTCTTTGTGCCCAAAAAAATTGCATCTCCAACATCTGATTGAGTTTTTGGATTTTCCTGTATATCCTTCCTCTAGTTTCTTGCAGTCCATTTCTTTATGGCCAAAGTTATGATAAGAAAAGCAATAGACATTGAAGGTGTTTCCATTATTGAATTTATTTTGTCTTGAGAGATCTATCTTTTGATTTTCTTCTTCATTTTTTCTTCTATAGCTTCTTTCCTTAACAAAGTTCATGGCTTGTAATTGGTTTGTGATTGCACCTTTTCCTTTTGAGAAGGATGATCCTTTCTCATGTTTGTAAATGGTGCTTCACTTGTCACTGTCTTATTTCTTATTGTATCCAAGACCAGTTTTGTCATCAAATGATCTTTGCATGTTCCAAATCTTATTTAGGATAGTTGAGCTATTCTGGAAATTGATGGTTTTATTTGTCTTTTCATTCATCTTTTTGAGATTGACTATTTCCAATTTCAACATGTGACATAATTTGTCCCTTTTGGATGATTGCATCCTCTGGGATTCTTCATTTTTCTTGGCCTCCTTGGGTTGAATATTTAGATTTGCATTACTCTTTTCATTTATCTTTTTAAGGTTGATCATTTCTGATTTCAACATGTGACATGTCTCTTCCTTTTTAGTCAACTGAATCTTCAGGGCTTCTTCCACTTCCTTAGCATGTTCAAGTCGAGTCTTTAGATTGATGACTATTTCTTCCATCTCATCCAAGACTTATTTTCATTTAATATTTTTTGCATATGTTTCAACTCTTCCATATATTTTGTTAGATCAACAACTTTAGTTTTCAATCTTTTGATTTCTTCCTTGTTTTTTAGTTGAATCCTTTTGAGGTTGATGGCTTATAATTCCAACATGTGGCATGATTCTTCCTTTTTAGTTAATTGGATCTTCTGGGATTATTCCTTTTTCTTATCCTCTTCAATTTAATTCATTATATTTGCATGAGTACTTTCATTTATCTTTTTGAAGTTGATGATTTCCAATTCCAACATGTGACAAGAATTTTCTTTCCTAGTTAACCGGATCTTCAAGATTTCTTCACTTTCTTTAGTTTCCTCAAGCAGAGTCTTTAGATTGTTAACCAATTCTTATGTTTCTTTTATTACTTATTTTCTTTTATTGTCATGTGCCTTTATTTCTTCCATCTCTTCGGTTAGATTATCAACTTCAGTTTTCAATCTTTTGATCTCTTATTCTTTCTTTTCTAGATGAATCTTTTGTTCATTCTTCATGGTTAGATTGATATAATTGTTGTAATAGAAACATATCTTTATTTTGAAGTTTCTCCAACTCTTGAAAAGTGCACATAACTGTGTACTCAATATTGTCAAGAGTCTCCACAAGAACTTTAGTATATATACCATTTCCTGGTTCCATATGAATCTATTCTATTGTAGTTGTAACATCAGTCTTAAGATTTCATAGTATTTCTTTAGTACTTATTAAGTTATGAATTAATTCCTTGATGGATTTTTTTTCTTCATTTATGACTGAGGATTGAATTAAATCCTTGATGAGTTTATCCTTTTTTATGACAGGGAGTTGCATCAAATCCTGCATTTCATTATGATTAGAAATCTCTTTCTCAGTATTATGTTCTTCAATCTGATTGGAATTCTCCTTTTCTTTATCTTGTTCCTTATATTGATAATTATTTTCTTCTTATGAGTTTTCTTCTTTATTCTGACAAGAATCCTCTTTATTTGAGTTTTGTTTGTTACTTTGATAGGGTTTCTCTTCTTCTTATGTTTTTATTTTGATAACATTCTTCTAACCAGAGCCATAATTATTTAGCAGATTTGTAGTGCCTCATTTTTTATTTGACTTGGTCTGAAAATCCATCCTGGATTGCTTTTAATGCTATTGAATTATTTTTCTTTTCTTCTCTTGTGGATTTGGTTTTGTTCTTTGAAGTAGTTAAGTTCCAGGGCTTACTTACTATTGAATCCCAAACTCTAGATGCTCTTGACTTCAGATACTATTTCATGCCTTCCCTCAATGAAGAATAATATGTTCCATCAAATAAGGGATCTTCATTTGTGGAGAGAGACATCTGTCCACCCATTTCTTCATAATATACCTTCTAGTGTTTAAATTATGTTGAAGGCACTCACTCTGATACCAATTTTTGAAATGTACACTTGACACTGAGAGGGGGGGGGGGTGAATCAGTGTCTGGAACTTTTGGCTACTTTTCACAATTTCATAGATTAATTGAATTAATTTAATAAGACATGCAGTTAAATTAATTATTCATAAACATATAAAACATAAATTGTATGAAGTAGATATAATAACTTTATTTTATTTATTTAACTTGTATAAATACATATAAAATAAATCCTTTAATATCTTTGACTTAAATTGAATATGAGAGATCCAACTCTCTGATACAAGACTCAACTTGTAGTTCTTAGATCCAACTGATAAATTAGGAATCCAACCCTCATAAAAAGACACATCTTGTTGATCTTAGATCCAACTGAGATGTGAGGAATCCAACCCTCATAACAAGACTCAGCTTGTAAACATGCACCAACCTGATAGAATGAACTTCTATTCAATCCATTATATACAAATATATGTAATCAACCAAGACAACCTCTTCTCACCATTATTTCTTGTTTATATAGTCTTTCAACTGGTGTGAATTTGAACCATCGTGTCTTTTGATATTGAACCATTGTAGCTTTTCATTTAAATGATAATATTAAACTTTAAATAATATCATTTTTCATTTTTATTCTTTATTCATTATGATCATGATTTAACTCTCTTTTCATCATGATTGTGTATCGATTCATTTTTCCTCATGAGTTGATCATAGATATGGATCGACTCATTATATCGTTCTCATGCTTTTGTTGTGTCCTCATTTCTCCAACAGATCATATTCGAGCTTTTACCAATTCTATGTATTTTTATGGTGTTAATTCTCTGCCAAATTACTCTACCAAGCTTAAGTTATTTACATAAATTAAATCTATATGAAGCACTTCCTTCAAACCATTTTATCTGAGTCAAATTGACTCTTCAGGATCCCCTGATCCTAATCTGTCTCTCCAAAGGATTCCATAATTATAGATCTTGTTTCTATAACTGGTGTCCCCTTCAATCCATTTTCATATGACCATATGCATAGAACCACAAGATTTTTAAATTAAGAAATTTTTCCAGTGCATCATAGCTTATTTGTTCGTAAAACATGATAGGGGGATGGAACCTAGTCCTACGGACTTTGGCCTTCAGGTGATTCTCCCTTAAAATCATCCAATCTCCCAAATTTTGAACTTCTCAGAGTGGTAAATTATTCACAGTTAGTATCCTCATATTTAATCCTCATCGTTGATCACGAGGATCAATGATCCAATCATTACTCAATGGGATCTCATTCCCCATAAGGCACTTATCATTATCCAATGTCAGGGACTTAATCAATCATTGAGATGGATAGTCCTTAGTTATTTCGTGACTTCGGGCTTTGACGATTAGCTGATAAAATAAATTTGGAATTCTCTGAAGTGGTTACCTCTCATAATGGTTGATCCAATGGTTAGCATGTTTTTAAGAACCAAATCAATCGTCTAGATTCAATACTTACACTATCCTTCCACTAGCTTAATCCAACAACTATGACTTAATCAAAGGTTGAGATGGACGACCATTATTTATTTCAGTATTTCGGGACTTCAAGAAGTCAGAATGTTTGTACCTTTAGTTCTTTCAATTTTCCCAAATTCAGTACTTCCAGAGTGACATGGTATGTGACATCACCTGTGATGACGTGGAATCTCAGTATGTGTTCCACGTGTCACCCAGATTTTTGAATTTCACAGACTTTACATGTCATATGATTTTGACACTTGTCACCATATGATTCGTTCATGTTTCCTTGCTATCATGGAATAACTTTTGTGGACCTACTAACATGTGTTCCACGTGTCCTTGTGACATGGACCCTACTAACGTGGTCCTGATGACTTGGGACTTTGGGGCTTTGGAGTTCCAGGTAATTGTTGCTCCAATTTTCACTAGAGTTGGTCAGCGCTGAAATGGTCAGCATGGAAGTACTTACACTATCCTTCGACTTGGATTTCATCCAACAACTGTGATAAGTTCTAGATCAATGGTCCAGATTCGTTTTGGCCTTCAGGACTTCGGGTTATTCAATTTTTCCCACTTCCCAATTCTCCCGGAGTGAGATTCCCTACAGAATAAACCTCGAGTAACTTGACTTCATCTAATGGTCCTTCTTTAACCCGAAAATATTAACACGGTCCAACAATTTTTAGGAATTCATATATTCAGGATCTTAGGCCTTTGGCCTTGCTTATCCTATCCTTCCACTTTACTCGATGCAATGGTCGAGATATTTCCTGAAGTGTTCCTTAGATCATAAGGCTGATATTTCTTCTTGAATTCGGTCTTTGGGAATTCTGGTTCAATTCTAACTCCTTTTCACTGAAGTGGTCAACACCAAGGTTGACCAGTTCTACTCAACTTTAATCCATTGGTTGAGATATTTCTTGGTGCTATCTGACGATTGTATTTTAATCAAGGACTTCATTCCTTGGCCTTGCTTATCCTATCCTTCCACTTTATTTTAATCGGACGATCAATATAACTCCCAAAATTTTTCTTAGATCAGAAAACTCATGTTCACTTTGGGACTTCATCTTCAGCTAAAATATCCTTTCCTTAGAGTAATTTTATCTGAAGTAGTCAGTGTTGAATTTGAACATTGTTCCTCCTACATGATTTGATGGTTTAATTCACTCTTGAATATTCAATCAGACGACCACAATTCTCTCCTTATTTACACACATTTACTCTATGATCCAATGGTCATATTTACATCTGAATTCTAGATGAACAACTCTAGTTGCTTGATTTTTATAAAGGTTACCACATGTAAAAATTCTCTTTCTGAAGCCTGATCTCCTGCATGACTTCAAAATCACTAGCTCTTCTGAGATTTGGAAAATGTGCCTGTAACAAAGATCATCTATCCTTGACAACGATCGAAGATTACATCGATCACATTTACCAGACACTTTTTCTTCTAAACTTTAGCCTTGCTTCTCAATTGCATTGTCTTTCCATCAATGACCCTTCATTACACATGGAAGGACCTTATTTCATCCACAAATGGTTACAGGAATCCAACATCTTCAAACAGCTATGAGTCCATCCATGGACCAAAATTACCAAAAAATCATTTCCAAAAGGTCCGAAACTATACAACCAGTTATAAAATCAAGATGCGTTATGACTACATAGGGTGTGCATGCACATGCGCCATCCAGAAACGCAAGAAAAGCGCACATGCGCACAATGCGCGACTGTGGATGCTAAAAGCCATGCACACCTGAGAACGACACATTTATGAGGTTGTTCGGCCTCCCACCCACTTCTGGTTCAACTTCCAAGTCGATTTGACATCCAAATCTCAGCTAGATATGGCTGGGTGGCTGGTCAAAGACCTAAAGGTTCCCTAAACAACCCCTTTTCACACTAAAAGATCATTGCACAATACCTCAAATTGGTTCTATAAAACAAGGCCATGGGTGCACTACATTTTCAAGGAATTCATTTGCAAGGTTATGATGCTGCTATTCTCTTGGGGAATCCTCTTTTCTCATCAAGAGCATACTAGCACCATTCCATTTGGGCAATCCACATCACCTTTTCAGTGGGTTATCTTGGGATTATTTCACCATTTATTTCAAGTTTTCAAGTTGTAATAAGAGCTTAATCTTGGGGGTTCAAGAGCCCTCCCTTGGAGGAAGAAGGGACCCAAAGTCCCCTTTCTTCTAGGTGTTTTCTTTTCACTAATACAATCCTTTCCATTGGTGACATGAGTCTTGTTTGTTTCTTGTTCTTATGTCCTTATGCCCAATAGTTTAGTTGTTCTTTCCTTTCCTAGTTTAATTCTTAGCTTAGTATTTTATGTTTATTCCTCTAACCCTTTCCTTTACTATTGTCTTGCTTAGCTAACCCAACTTAGCTTGTAAGTACCTCTGTTTTGCTCATTTAGGTGACAAAAGAGGCGCAATAGATTAACGACTCTGCTGGGGAAAGGTATCAATTTCCTACCCCATTTGGATTATTTTAGCTCTTTTTTCTGTTTATTTAACCTGCAGGTGCCATAACCGGCCCAAGCCAACTTGCAAAACATCAAATTCAAAGTTGAGTTGAGAGAATTCCATCCGAAATTTTCTTCATGGCTGTGTGACAGTTGTGCGTGTGTTTATTGGCCCACAATCACGCATCGTGTGTACGTGAGCCAAAACCATTGTATCACTCAATGCCTTCTATGCACCTGTGCCCAAACATCTTTTTCAGTTCGCGCATTGGCGCCTAGTACGCCTCTGTCTACTCTGAGACCCGTGCACCTATGCAAAAAAATACACATTGTAAGCCTTTTTGTGATTTGTGGAAGGCCCCTAGCCTTATTAAATATGATTCCATGCATGTTGTAATCTGCATCACACTTAGTTCCCTCTCCATATAAAGGGATTAGTCAAAACACATAGGCACTTATGGCATTTAAAATCATTATTCCCTCTTTTGCTTTCATTTTTCCACATGGATGGCCCACTTTGACTAAGAGTATAAGTTGGAATCATTTGTAATCACATATAAAACTTGCATTGGGACCAGAAATTGGATATCAATCATTGAGTATGCTCTTCTCTCATGCTTCAAAGCGATCTTGAGAATTAGAAAGAGGTTGTAGGACAATTTCATCTCCCTTAAAAATACAAAATATTTAGGAGAGGACAACACCCCCTCGGGACTCCTCTTATTTTATTTTTCAAATAAATCTCAAGATTGTAATGGGCCCATATATTCCCACATGCTACAAATCTAGGATAGTGTTGAAATTTACTTTCTTAGATTAAATCACTAGGGAATTTTAAAGGTTTTGTAATAGGCACATACATGCCCACATGATCACAATCTAGGATAGTTTCAAAGATTTCTTAGATTAAATCACATCAGGGAGTTAAAGGAATAGTAAAGGATGCACATGTCCACATGCTAGTTTCCTAAGGACTTTTGAATTCCGCAAGGTTGTACCAATGACACATAGTAACTTATATAATCAACACTTGTAAGAACCAAGTGAAGTCCACATGCAGCAAGGTGACACCTAAATTATTGAAAAATTGGCACACTTTCACATGTTCACACACAAAGTCACTTCTCACTCACAAAGTTTTCATCTCGAAATGTGGAGGTTGAAGTAAGTTTCCTCTAAAGGGATTCTGAAAACACCCCACCCTTTTCTTGATGAATCTATCCACTCCCACTTAATTTCAACAAGGTTGGCTCACACCCCCAATCTCTCAAACAACCACATCTAAATTTTTTCTAAAAACTCACTAAGTTTGCCTCCACAGGAGGTGCCAAAAGAAATCTTTTAGTCTAGGTAGGATTTCAAGGATAGGCATCCAAATAACTCCCCATTATTTGGTTCTCACATTTTCAAAATAATAGAAGTTTTCAAATAGGGAACTTCAAATCCTCCAAGTCAAGTGTTCCTAACACCATAAGGCAGGGAGATACCCGTGAAGGGTTGAAGGTCGAGGTCTGGTTGTTCTGTGTGTCCCCCCTTGAGGCACCCACCTCTTGGACAAGATCCATCCCGTGACCCATTTCTTAGGC
This sequence comes from Picea sitchensis, assembly GCA_010110895.2. Lineage (NCBI taxonomy): Eukaryota > Viridiplantae > Streptophyta > Pinopsida > Pinales > Pinaceae > Picea > Picea sitchensis. The sequence goes on along the minus strand of SNQJ01S0073187.1, from coordinate 62,234 downwards.
CAGAAATCTAAATGCCGCACTTTCATCGAGGTACCTAGTGACCAAATTTTAGGCCATCTACCCAAGTGGAAATTGTGGGTTGCAGTTGCACCTTGATCAGATTTTGTGTGGCTATTAAGAAATATCACCAGCTCTTTTGGGATATGCACCCTCTACCCTTCATTATAACTGACTACTTCATCCTTCACTAGTCCCTTTTATGGTGGCTTCAGACCCCACTGTTGAGTACTATTGAAAGTTCTAGTGCTATTTGAGAGGAAGGACGTTATGTCTTTTAAGACACGAGAATTTGTTTTCTTTTTTCCCCCACGCAGACAAAAACCACCTATCCACATATATGCTTCTTTATCAAAACACTTTATGTATGATGCACTTCTGACAACATTTTATTTAGATATATCTCATGTAAAGTTCAAAAATTTTGACAAACGCTCTTGTTTATTTATTCTTCTCACCACCATTCGCACACATTCACTCAGTTAGTCGGACATCATAGGGGACCCAAAGAACCCACGTCATTCCAAACACTTGCTAAATCTCCCCTGTATTCTAGGGGGAGTTCCTAGTCTCACCAACCGACCAACCCACCAGCCCCACCTTCTCACACCCCTGTGAGTGCCATTGTCTTCAGATCTGCTTTTCTTGGTTCCACCTTACTTGGGTCCAATTCCCAAGGTCCACCACCCACTCATTCTTCTTCACATGGAAGTGGGGGCCCAACATCCTCTCAAGGGGGAAGTACAAACCCACCTAGTCCCCCTCAAGGGCCAGGTTCACAAAAAACTCACACCATGGATGGAACTAATCCTCCACCACCACTCCAGATGCCATATTTGGCCTCTCTCAATATACCATATCTAAGAAAACTCACAAATGATCCTATATTGCATGACCCCACATGGCCTGCAATGCCTACCAAACTACCTTCAGATATCCCCTAAGTTTGAAGGAAAGGCAGGAGATGACCCTGCCAACCATGTCATAAATTTCCACTTATGGTGCTCTTCCAACAACATCATGGATGATTCCATCCAACTACGATCATTTCAATGCACACTCACTAGCCCATCAACCAAGTGGTATGTGGATGAAAAATCAGGGTCCCATGTGACTTTCAAATCCCTGGCCAAAGCATTTTTGACCTTCTTCCAATTACCAATCCATGATGACAACGATCTTAAAATACTCTATGATTTTAAACAAACCTCAACCACACATATCACTGATCACATTCACAAGTGGCATCGACAACGTAGTTTGTGCAAAGCAGAAACCACCAAACAACAATGTCTCGATTGGTTTTTCAGATCATTTGTCTCTCTCCTCGGTAAATATGTGGCTTCCACCTTCCCTCAATTAGAAGAAGAAGCCATCAGTAAGGCTCAACAATATGACATCATCTATTCACAATCAAGATACTTGTATACAGTACTCCCTGATCTCCCAAGACCAGTGCCATTTGGACAAGATAAGCCTGGGATGTCTCACTCAACAAATGGATTGATTGGTACCACCACACACCACAATCTGCAACCCCAACAACCACCAATGTATGGCACACCTCAATATCTGTCATCATATCGAGGAACCCCTTATTATCCTCCCCCCCCCTTATCAACAACCATTCCCTGTTGCCCTTCCTCCACCCATCAGTGGGCCACCGCTGACACCCACAATATGCCCACCTATCCAAAAAAGTTCTGGTACTCCCTCTACCTCAGCTTATACTTTAAATACTAGTGAAAGGGCCACACCTTCCTATGTACCTTACAGATCATTACCACAACATAATCTGTACTTTCCATTTCCTGGCCCTCCACAACCCATGGCTCCACCATCAGGACACCCTCACGTTGGGGTTAATTTTTTTCAACCCTCTCCCATTCAGCAATATCAAAATTTTGAACAGCTGAATACGGAAAATCCAACTCATCAGTCGAATAATTCCAAAAAGAAAGGAAAAACCCAGAACAATAACAACCCAGGTCAAAGTGGAAATCACCCCTAACAAAACCAAACTACTGGGGGCAACCAGAACCAAGGGACTTAGAACCCCCAGGGGGGAAACAACAACAGACGCCAAGGGAAAAATAGCAATAACCTTCAAACCAACTTCCCTTGTTCCCTTTGCATTGATTTCAGTCATTATACTCATAATTTCCCCCAAATCGCTTATTTTAAATGGATGAAAGACTCAGTGAATGGACCACATCCTCCAGCACCACCTGCCCCTTAGAAGGCCTCATAACAATATGTGCAACAACCACCCCCAGTCGTGCTACAGAACCCCATTCCACACCAAGGAGTGATGAACACCTAACAGGACATGCAGCCTACCCCACCACAATTGGGACAATATCTCAATCCAAGCAATCCTATAGATCTTACTATCCTCCTCACTAGTGAGGAAGAAGTCCTTCTACAAACACATAGTCGTCAATACCGTACACCCTCTGAGTCTCTTGCCATTACCCCAGAAACAATCCCACCACCAATGGGATCCCCTTTGATGATCCCTCACCCTAACACGAAAAAACCTCTTCGCATCCCATTGTGCAGGAATGTCCACAACCCTCAGGCTAGGGTGGTTCATAACTACAGTTTGGTCGATGACTTGGCACAATCCCCAGTTGCGATGTCAGTCTTAGAAGTACCTCAAACTTGTCCCACTCAGTGGAAGTCATTACTTTATTCCTTGGGGGCAGTCGACCCTGTAGATACTCAACTCATCACATTTGATCTCAACAGTGGAGAACCTCGCCTCCCTGCTCTCATCGCTTTTCAAATCCCCATTAAAATTTGGAACATTACAGTCCATCGATGCATCATTGATGAAGGTGCATCCACATGCATCATGTCCAAGTCTGTATGGAAGAAACTTGGTTCCCTCGAACTCATACCATCTGCCATTACCTTAAGAGCTTATGACGGACAGCCATCTTCTCCCAAAGGGCTCTTCCAAAATGTTCCTGTAGAACTCAGGGGTAAGACCATTCTCATTGAAATTGAAGTTATCGATGCCCCACTCAATTACAATATCTTGTTCGGTCGTATCTACATGTACGCTATGAAGTCAGTTTCCTCTTTCGTCTTTCAAACCATGATGTACCCTCGTAATGGGAAGATCATTACCATTGATCAAGTTTCACATTATGAACCTAACCCTTATGTCAACATCGATAACATTCTCCCTTTCATCCACACTAATCCTGAGGCATACCCACTCATTAAGATGGGGCCTAGAATTTTCAAAGACCCATACTTGTTAGGAACTTATCATGGTGCACCACTGCTCATTCATCCTTCCAATCAGGTATGTGTCGTCTCATCTAAAGGAACTAACATTGAGGATACCCTTCCTCCCGGTGAGGCTTCTCTTATATATGACGTCCCACTAGTTGCAGAGCTCCTCCCTCAAGAATCTCCTGCGAACTCATCGACTCCACTAGTTTACGATTTCACCTCACCCCAAGGCCATATCCCAGTTTGGGAGACAGTTCCCAAAGCCATTACTCAAATCCATTTCTTTTACCCCCCACCAAGTGTACAAGATTATTCAGGTCACTGAAACGCTTACCCTACCTAATATGGTACTGGAAATCCCAGTTTGGTATTTACATCCACCTGAGATGGTTCCTCAACCATCCCTCCCTCCCCAAATAGAAGGAATCCTGATGCAGATTCCCATACTCACTCCCACTATACCCCCTACACCCCCACCCACTAACCTCCCTTCTACAGCTAGGGGAATGTGAAAGCAGAAGGAGCCCATAGCTCCACTTCCCCCATGTGTCCAACCTTCTTGAGAGCTATGCAATAAATATGGACACCCCACCAACAAATACCCATCTCTCCCTGAGTTACGTAATCTCATCCAACTCCCTCGAGCACCACCACCACTCATCGCTTCCTCTAGTATTGTTGCTATCTCACAGAACACAAGTAACAAAGGATTGTGAACCAAATTCGCATGCGTTGTTTGTTCAGAATATGGCCATTACACACACCATTGTCCAGTGTTACCTTAATTCCGACAAACAATAACAGTTGTCTGCCAGAGCTTTCAGCAAACACCCACCCCAACTCCTGTCACCGACATCCATTATGTCACAACCTCAGTCAACGAACGTATGAGATGCCCTTGCTCTCTTTGTGAATCCTTAGAAAATTTCACATATCAATGTCCTATGATCATTGAATATAGGCAACGCCAAGTGACCCTCATTCAAACTCCTACACCCCCTACAGAATCGATGAGTAATGCTACCCCATCACCAGAGATTCTTCATATTATTTCTCTTGAGCTAGAAACACTCCCCACTCCTCCATGGTTCTTGGATGACTTATACGAGGATTTACCCCCAATTCTCTTGTTCATTTCCCCACAAAATTTTTATGCCCAACTACCATTTATAACCCTCAGTATCTCGATATTTGGTTTATGATGAGAGAACCATTGCAATCTCATTGTGTCATCTCTCCTGCTTCTTCACCACCAAAAGATAACCACACAGTGGTAGTCACCGATATCACTCTTTTAGATCCCTTGTATTCCTGACAATTCCACTATGACAAGGACATACTCGAGGAATTAACCATCCCCGACTACCCATGGGATACGCTACACCACAAAGCGCTCTTCTTTTCACAGGAAGCCTTCACACCTCCTAACCAACACCCCATATACTCAGTCGAAACCAAGAATGTTATCCCATCAGGGCATATCGACTGGTTCAACAACCCTATCCTTGCCCCTGATTCTTTTGAAGAAGGCAATATGGCCAACATTTCCCCTACCACCAAAATCGATATTTCCATCAAAAATAGAGTCATCAAGGAAATCACCATTGGCACCACATGCACCCCTGAAGAAATCACCGCCTACAAAGCCCTCTTTCAAAAGTACTCGGATATTTTTTCTTGGTCATACACAAAGATGTCTGGCCTTGATCCCTCTATTTTCGAACATCACATAGACACCTATCCTGATATCACACCAGTTCGCCAAAAACAACGACCGCTACTCCCATCCAAAGCAGTGGCCATCAAAGCCAAGATTGACAAATTACATGTTGTTGGGTTCATCTACGCCATTGCCTATACCTCATGGGTCTCCAATCATGTCCCCGTTAACAAAAAATAGGGCACCATCTATGTATGCACGAACTTTCTCAATCCCAATCACTCCTATTCCAAAGACAACTTTCCAACGCCTTTCATCGATCAAATTATCGATGACTGCGCATGCCACGAGGCTTTATCTTTCATGGATGGTTTCTCTGGATATAACCAAATCCAAATCCATCTAGATGATCAATACAAGACTGCATTCACCACCCCTTGGGGTACTTTTGCATATCGTGTCATGCCTTTTGGCCTAAAAAATGCTGGCGCAACTTTCCAATGGGCTATGACATACATTTTTCATGATCTGGCTCATATCATCCTCGCATACATGGATGACCTCACAACTCGATCCAAAAAACACACTCATCATCTTGATGATTTATGAATCATCTTCCAAAGGTGTCGTCAGTACAACATCCGCTTGAACCCCCTCAAGTGCGTGTTCTCCATCACTGTCGGGTGCCTCCTCGGGTTCATCATTTCCCATAGTGATATTACCATGGATCCCCTCAAATTCCAAGACATCACAGAAATTCCACCCCCCTAGAATTTACTCCAACTCCGGAGACTACAACGAAAAGATAAATTTTTACGGCGATTTGTCCCAGACTATGCCACTCGAGCACACAATTTCCTTCACTTACTACGCCACAACATCCCATTCCACTGGGATGAACATGCCAAAAATTCTTTTGACGATCTTAAAATGGCACTCTCCAACACCCTTTTAATTATTTCACCTGACTATAATCGCGACTATATCCTCTACATATAAACCTCAGCCATCTCAGTAGCAGGAGTTCTTGTTCAAATAGGAGATGATTATCATGAGCATGTCATTTACTACATTAGTAAAAACCTCTCAGGGTCACCCTTGAAATACAATCAAGAAGAGAAACTAGCCCTTCCATTCATCCTCGCAGTCCAGAAACTGTGTCATTACATTCTTCTTCGCACAACCAAAGTCATAGCAAATTCCAACCCTATGAAATACTTGCTCAGTCATCGGCAAATTAACGGTAAATTTGCCCAATGGATTGTTATCCTTTAGAAGTACGATCTCAAATTTGCAACACCCAAGAGAAAGAAAGATCTCGTCCTCACTGAACTCATCACAACTTTCCCCTCTGATACTACTAGTTCCCCTGTCAATACCGACTTACTCGATGAACATCTCGTTTACATCCTCTCGGATGATCCTTGGTACAGTGATCTCCTTATCTACGTCCGAACCCAAAAGTTCAGTAACCACCTCTCACGAGATGATCATCGACGTATTCGCCATCAAGCCCCCCACTATTTCCTCATTGGAGATATCTTATATTGGCGAGGGGTCGACACCATACTTCGGCGATGCTTGACTATTGACGAGGTCGATCGAGTCTTGACCGACTGCCACAATGGCACTTGTGGGGGCCACCTTTTGGGGATGTCCACTACTCAAAAAATCATCCACACAAGTTACTTTTGGCCTACATTATTTCACGATTGCATTCATGCCGTGAAGCAATGTGATAAATGCCATCTTTATGCCAACAAAGCACGAGCACCACCTGATCTTCTACACCCAGTCATTACGGCAGACCCCTTTTGTAAATGGGGGATCGAATTCATGACTTGCAACCCTCCATCCAACAATGGACACAAATACATCATCATCGCAGTTGATTACTTCACAAAGTGGGCTGAAGCCATGCCTACCTTCAACAAAACCGCTGACACTGCAACACGTTTTTTCTTTAATCACGTCATATCCTGCTTTGGAGTACCACTCCAACTAGTCTCTGATCACAGGAAACATTTCGAGAATGAGATTTTCATCGAACTCTCATCCCGATTAGGAGTCTCCCACAAGTTCGCCTCACCATACTACCCTCAGTCCAATGGACAGTTCGAAGCAGTTAACAATGTCCTCAAGACCATGTTACAGCGCACGGTTAACAAACATAAGACCAATTGGCATCATATGTTATTTTCCATGCTATGGGATTACCGTACAACTATCAAAATGGCCATTGGTTTCACACCATTTCATCTATTCCACGGGGTCGAGGCCACTCTTCCTATCGAGTGTGAAATTCCCACCTTACACACCCCAATTGAGCTATTACCTGACACTGCTACAATGGAGAAGCATTTGATGAACTTAGAGTCCCTGGATGAAGATCGTCAATATTCATTACAGATCAATGAGGAAGCAAAAAAATGGTCAAAATACACCTTTGATTGCCATGTCAACCTTCACTCATTTCATGAAGGTGACCTCATCCTTGCTTATGATATCACTCACGATACCCTCGATCATGGAAAATTCGAGTCACTGTGGCATGGCCCTTACATTATCCAACATTGCCTCACTAAAGTCACATACATCCTAGGTTCCCCCAAGGGTCTGTCTCTCAAAGAACTCATCAACGGGTTGTACTTAAAGAAATTTTATGCCTGAGCATAGCCATTCTACACTAGGTTATTTCTTTTGTAGTGTTTTTAATCTTTTCTCCATACCTCACGTTTAAACTATCATTTGTGTTATTGTCAGATGCCTCCTCCATCGGCCTACCACATCGGTTATGCTAATGGCACGAGCCATTGGACACAGAATCTTTCTTTGGCTGCTTGGGCCCTCTATTCCCCCTCAGATGAACTGCTCCACTCCAGCAGCATATGTTTGAGCTCCACAACCAACAACAAAGCCGAGTACACTGTTGTCATTGGTCTCCTCATTGATGCCAACCATCATCGTATTCGTCACCTTAGTGTCTTACTTGACTCCCAATTGGTCGTCCTCTAGCTCAACAATGTGTACCATGTCTACGATCCTTGCCTCTTTCGCAAATACCTACAAGTTAGACTTTTATCTTGACATTTTGATTTCATTACATTTACACATATTCCAAGGCAATTTAATCAAATCACAAATAACCTAGCTAACATTGTACTAGATTGGCATATATCACATCAAGACACCTTTACACACACATAAACCATCAGAAGTTTGTCNAGCATATAGATTAGACATCATACACATATTTAAAAAATTCTCACACACATGTGAACATCACACAGACCCCAAAATGTACATCCATATATATATATATATATATATATATATATAGGTCAAATGTGCCATCAAAATGTCTACACAAAAATAGAGTACATCCTATACAAAATCGGTAGGCCAGTGAACCACCTTGGTACAAAACTGGTGTCACCACACCAAATGGGCTCACCAGCCTATATAATATACACAAATACACACATAGACACTCATGGTGCCTCTAGAGCACCACCACCTCACCCTCCCTCATGAAGTGGTGCCCTACCTACTAACGGGCCCTTCGGACCTGCAGGTAACCACCTAGTCATCGCAGCACTTGCTACCCTACTCACCAAACCATGGTCCTCCACATCAACAAAACCCCCACACACTGCTCTAGGATTCCCTCGTCCTGTATACCTGACCACATGCCCTCAGGAACCCTCTGTAGCACCACCTCCAAGCAGTGATGAATATCCTCAAAATCTCCCCAGGCCTCGGTCGGAGGAGCATGTGATGGCCCAGCACTAGGGTCATCAAAATGACATCTCCTAGATTCTCTCTCATCACCAGCTGGTCTCACCTCAACATCCTCATGTCATCATCTCTCTCCTACCGGCAACTCTCCTCGCGGAGGCCTCACCAGCCACTGATGAGCTGACGCTCTAACCAACTCAGCCTCACGCCCATGAGGTCCCACATCTACACATAAAAACAAACAAAGGATAGCATCAACATCCATCTATACATAATACACATGATATACTATCTAAATATCAAAACATAAAAAATCACATCATACCTCGGTGATCGAACACCTCTCCTAGCGGTAACACCTTCTCCGGATCACCCCGAAAGTCCACCCCACAATACGGATACTGCAGTATGATCTGCGACATATGCCACCACACCTATGCAGCCTAGGCCGTGAAAAAATGGCAACCCTCCCCACCACCATGCCGAATCAAAATCCTATACCACCACATCAGTCACAGCTCTCGTGCACCAGGTGCTCCCAATAACACTCTAGGGCACAACATCGACACCCTCTCCAAAAACCATGCAACCAAGATGGACCCAAAAGAGAATTCCCATGAGTCTGCAACCCGACACTTGTCGAGATGCCCTACCATCTTGGCATGAAGCATCAAACCTCAGGCAAAATGCTCTCCTACCAGCTCCCTCCCCATAATCCTCAACTAACCACCACTGATCCGTTGAGTCGTGAGGGACCTATATACCCTCACAACCATCACTACTACATAGCGATGAACTAGGGCATCCATAGCCCCAATATTCACCACAGATCTCGACATAAAATCATCCCTCATGCAGTACCTCCAGCCTAAGGTAGCCAACTACACATCCCCAGGTAATATGGGCTCCGTCGATAAGGGCGTTCCCCGAAAAGGGAGCCCAGTTAGAAAATATACATCCTCCACTGTAGTGAAGGATAGCTGCTCACCTCGCACCATAAAACAATGAAAATCTAGACTCCATATCTGTATCAAGAACTGAAGGAGGTACTCCTAGGCAAGTATCAAGGGGCACTCAAAGAACTTCAGCAGCCCACAAGCTGCTAAAGTGTCATGAACCACTGGCTCCTTAATGGCCACAACCTCCCTGAGTTGTGACCAATCCCTCTCTCTCCAATGAACCAACATTGTCCAAAAGATCACCTACAACCACATAATCCAGTTCTCGATTATCCATCTCAAACATAAACACATTAACATGTCCAAAAAAGATAAGTTTTGCACCCGTCATCTTTTCCCCCAAGGCGCGACTGTTTAACCCCATAGGTGCGCACACATGTGCACTTGCTAACCCCACAGGTACGCACACATGCGCGCCTGTTCATCCCATAGGCACACACATATGCATGCCTGTCGTCCATACAGAGGCACCTTCATGTTCCCTTGTCACATATACAGGCGCGCATCATAGCGCGCCTATTCACTACACAACTACACACTCATGCACAAATGTTTAGCTTACAGGTGCGCATACCATGCGCACCTATTTTCCCCAATAGGGCACCCTCACACACAGATATCTGAAAAATAGGTGTGCAACCATGCACGTATATTTCCCAATATCCCACGCACTGGGGGGCCCACACCCACAAAACCTCCTATACGGCCCTTCATACAGGCCCTGCCCAAAAATAGAAACCCTGATTCTATGCAGGACGATAAGACAACTAACCTGAATCTCGTTGGTCCTGAATCAACTGCCTCGTTCTCTCGGAATCTCCAAATCTCCTCTAAATATCTCTCATTCAATCACTTTGACAGCAGGTACAAATGAGGTGGCAATGTGGGCCCTACAACTATATATAGTCCTTTTTGCCAAACTTCCAGACTCCATTCCGGGAGCTCCGGACGTCCATTTTTCAATCCGTCTTCAGCCACGAGATCAACACCTCGTCCTCTACATCAATATAGTCCTCATGAATTTTTTTATCCTTATCCCCTGGGGAGCCTTTTTTTTCCATACCTCGTCCAGGTACACATGCTCATGTTCAAAGTTATCAAATAAATGATTATATGTTCAATTATCTTTAGATATTGTTCACGTCGGGTATTTGGTTGTCATGTGTGCAAGTACTTGGTCATCACACACCAGCAAAATGCCTTCAGGTATATAAACAACACTGGCATGTAATCATTCCCTCTGAATCTCAATTGCATCTTCAGTCACACCCTCTGAAATTTGCCTTTAGGGTCCCTATATCCGGCTCTGCACTACTGTCACCTCCACTGCATTTTGGGTACTGTCACCCAGTAACATTCTCCTCCACATGAGTTTTACCATTCATAGGTCCCTTTGGCACTTTGACACTCATATTGTTTTCAACCTTTAGGGATGGGAGTCCTGATAGTCTTACATCATGTCGTGAATCAACCACATACTCTTTCTCCTCATTTTTCTAGCCTACCTAATGGACTCCCAGGGCACTTCCTCATGGTTTTATTTTAACTACACTCCCCTAGCACCATTTACCATCCATTTCATCCACCAACGGTTTTCCCATCTTCAGACTACCCTCCATACATTGCCCTAATACAGAAACCCACCTATGGGGCCCCAACCCTCCACTTGTTTTTTACACCAACTTGTGCCATCCTCAGTCCAAACCATCTTACACTGGGGTACCCATTTCTGTATCTACATTATTATCATCCCCACTGATTTTTTAATTATTTTTGTAATTAACCTGTTGTTTCCAACATTTTATATAGCTTTTTGTCTTCACCTTTGGTGACCTTATTGGAAAATGCAACCCATGTCTCCCTTGGTTGGGGCATTCCTTATCACCTACTCCTATTGACATTGTCCATAAACCCCGAGTATCCCACAGGCCACCTACCTTTGCTCTCGGAGTTTGTTCACTTTTTCCCACCTCTAGCACAACTTATCCCACGTCTCATTGTCCCCCTAACACTCGACCTCGTTGAATGGTTGCAGCCACTTATACTTTGAATATATCCCCAACCAAGGGCAGTCTTGAGTCTCCATGCATATTGAATTCATCCATGTACCTCCTCAATTCCTAACCTCACCTAGTGGATTTCACAAAGCCCTTTGCTTCTTGGAGTTGTGTCTCCCTTTTTGTCGACATCAGGATAGTTTCCAAAAGGGAAACGATATCTTGACTCTCATTACCTTTACAATGAGGAGTATCGGACAACACTGGGAGAACCATCATTGCTCTCTTCTGTCGTTGACCCCCATAACATTCGACTTCAACGCCTTCTCATGTTACAATGGGTCTTACTTTGCGACTATTGTAGTTGTTTTTTATATCTGCCAAAGACCTCTGAATTTTGTCAGGCTATCAATGCCCACAGAGTCCATGATGCTTCTTACAAGTATCATTACCTACTGTTCAGATTATGTTCCTCATCAGAATTGTCCTCTACCTTTATCAAAACCGCCCCCGAGGGAACTACAGTTTTCTACACCAACACACAGTTTCAGTTATTGTACAACACCCTTTTTTGGAGTTACATGACATGAACATGGGGCATGCCCACCTCATTTGTACACAATTTATTTTTCACACCTTACGAAAGGTTGGGTCCAACAGGTTCCCTTCTCCTTCCAACAGGTCACTCTTGATACTCTCACTATCGCTCTTTCTTACAATGGTACTCTCAGTAGAAGAAACATTGATGAATTTCGGCTATCCGTATGCTCCTAACCTCATCCATCAGGGGGAATCTATTATCACTGAAATTTTTTCCACAAATGGTTATAGGAATCCAGCATCTTCAAACAACTATGAGTCCACCCATGGACCAAAATTACCAAAAAATCATTTCCAAAAGGTCCAAAACTATACAACCATTTATAAAATCAAGATGGGCTATGACTACACAGGGGATGCATGCACATGTGCCATCCAAAAACATAGGAAAAGTGCACATGCGCATGATGCGTGACTGTGGATGCTAAAATCCATGCACACCTGAGAACGGTGCATTTATGAGGTTGGTCAGCCTCCCACCCACTTCTGGTTCAACTTCCAAATTGATTTGACATCCAAATCTCTGTTGGGTCTGGTTGGGTGGCTGGTCAAAGACCTAAAGGTGCCCTAAACAACCCCTTTTCACACTAAAAGTTGGTTGCACAATACCTCAAAGTGGTGCTATAAAACAAGGCCATGGGTGCACTACATTTTCAAGGAATTCATTTGCAAGGTTATTCTATTGCTATTCTCTTGGGGAATCCTCTTTTCTCATCAAGAGCATACTAGCACCATTCCATTTGGGCAATTCACATCACCTTTTGAGTGGGTTAGCTTGGGATTCTTTCACCATTTCTTTCAAGTTTTCAAGTTGTAAGAAGAGTTTAATCTTGGGGGTTCAAGAGCCCTCCCTTGGTGGAAGAAGGGACCCAAAGTCCCCTTTCTTCTCAGTGTTTTCTTTTCACTAATACAATTCTTTCCATTGGTGACATGAGTATTGTTTGTTTCTTGTTCTTATGTCCTTATGCTCAATAGTTTAGTTGTTCTTTCATTTCCTAGTTTAATTCTTAGCTTAGTCTTTTATGTTTATTCCTCTAACCCTTTCCTTTACTGTTGTCTTGCTTAGCTAACCCAACTAATCTTGTAAGCACATTTATTTTTCTCATTTAGGTGACAAAAGAGGCGCAACACTGACCCTAGTGCCAACTATATAAATTTTTTCATGACTAATTCATGTTTCCATCAATGACAACACATAACCAACAATGTCAACATCCCCGATCAAGAAGAAATTGATCTTCCAGAAGAAAAAACCATGTTGTTGTGGGATCCTGACTTGTCGATGCCTTTCTATGATGTATTTGAGGTCCAAGAACCGCCCGTTGAAGTTTTGTCTCTACAAACATGAAGTAAGGGTCAACTGGTCCCAAATTATCCCATCACTATTCAATCCATGAGAGGGAAACAAATAGAAAATCACTCAAAAGCACAGTTTGTCTGCCAAAGAAATCCTATAAACATACACAAACAGGAAGCACCTAAACTAGACTACAACATAGTAGAAGACTTAAAGAAGTTCAAGGCTAATGTGTTGGTCATGGACATGTGCAAGATTCTCCAGCAAAAGGATTTTCTGTTACAGGCCTTAAAGTCAATAGAAACCTCTATAACGAGCATTGACCTAGGTGAGGTCCCATCTCCCACAAATTTAAAGAACAAACCAAATGTGAATTCTTTATCTTTAGACAAAAGAGGAAATATTTTTGTCCCACCTTTCCTTTTAATGTTTGAAGTCTTCAACATAAATCTGCATAATTTCTTAGTTGATTCAGGGGAATCCTCCAATTTTATGCCATTGTCAATCTACAAGAAATTGAACTCAATCCCGCTCAAAAGTGATAAACATGTTATACAACTAGATAAGACTTAGGTAAAATTTATTTGGGAACTTAAATATGTCACGATCAGAATGGATACGTACCCGACATTTGTTCAAATAATTTACATAATTGTAGTAGATATCCCAGAGGCTTATGGACTTCTACTTAGTCAAGATTGGTCAGATAAATTGAATGGATACTTTAGTACGGACTGGGATCACCTATATTTTCCATTAAAGGGACATACCAACATGATTAGGATTGATAGGGAAAGATATCTCAAACATACCGTCACTGATTTAGAAGCCTTCAACAAAACCTCGTCGACAGATTTCCCCGTGCTAGGAAACTACTCCTGCAATTATGATTTCAGCAATTTTTCCCATCTCTCATTTGATGTACCTCTCACTCAAAACTCTGAAATGACATTTCAAGTGAATCTACTGGAAGCCACAGAAGAAATCATCTTCTTTCAGGAGCCTCTATTGGAAACAACAAACAAGGAATACAGAGATGAGAAAATAACTAGGCCTGAAGAAGTTGCTAAATTTTTCTCACAAGTTTAGACGATGTACTTTGATGGTTCTAAATCACAAGAAGGGTCAAGAGAAAGATGTATTCTCGTTGACCCAAAGGGGAAGCAGAATTTCCTATCCTACAGACTAGAATTTGAATGCACCAATAACACTACTGAGTATGAAGCTCTAGTTCAGGGACTGAAGAAAGCCATAGACTTAAACATTAAAGAACTAAATTTTTTTGGGGAAACTAAAATTATCGTTGGGAAAGTGAAGAAAAATATCCATTTCAATTCACCCCACTTGAGAAATTACGAACAAGAGGTGCATAGACTAACAAAACATTTTGAGGCCTTCAATATTACTTTTGTTCCCAGAACAAAGAATACTCGTGTTGTTTCCCTAGCCACTACAGCCTCAAGGTTATCCCCTTTAGAAGACTATGAAGCCTCCAGGTTCACTATGGAACTACTATACAAACCATCAGTACCCAACAATATTTATAATTAGAAGTTTTTTGAAGGAGATGAACATATTGTAGTTTTTCTGACTAATCAAGAGAATTTTAAATATTTGGATATTGATGATGAGGTATTCCAAGACAAATTTGAAGAAACTGATTTCCACGAATAGAAGAATGGAACAAATCACTCTAATAATAAACCAAGGTTTCACATGATACTGAAAGGGGCAGCCGATTTGGAAAACCTTTTCGACCTGAGGGAAATA
Organism: Picea sitchensis; assembly: GCA_010110895.2. Taxonomy (NCBI): domain Eukaryota; kingdom Viridiplantae; phylum Streptophyta; class Pinopsida; order Pinales; family Pinaceae; genus Picea; species Picea sitchensis. The sequence goes on along the minus strand of SNQJ01S0073187.1, from coordinate 46,970 downwards.
TTTAAAGTGTCAAAGAATACAAAAATAGGAAGTTCATGTCCTATATACGAGACTATAAACCTAGGAACCTCGAAAAACCCTAAGAATGTAAATATATGTAAAACAATGTCTAAAGAAGACAAGAAAGCTTATCTCTAACGTTTTAGAGAGTATCAAGATGTCTTTGTATGGTCGTACCAAGAATTGAAAACTTATGACACTTTCATTATCCAACACACAATCTCGTTAAAATCTGGAGTAAAACCCTTCCAAAAAAAGCTCAGGAAGTATCATCCGTCTCTGGAACCCCTGATGTATCAAGTGTTAAATAAATTGTTAGATGCTAAGATTATCTTTTAGGTTAGACACTTTTCCTGGGTAGTAAATTTGGTTCCTGTCAAGAAAAAGTCTGGGGAGATTCGTCCGTGTGTAGATTTTAGAAACCTTAACAAAGAATTAGAAAAGGATAACTACCCAGTCCCACCCATGGAATAGCTCTTGTAGACCGTGTCTGGCTATGAAATCATTTCCCTTATAGATGGATTCCTAGGTTATAACCAGGTCTTAGTTTTAGAGGAAGACTGGTTGAAGAATACCTTCCGAACCAAGTGGGGAATGTTTTCTTATAAACGCACGCCCTTTGGGTTGATTAATGCAGGGGAAACCTTCCAAAGGGCCATGGACGTAGATTTCTGGGGATTGATTAACAAATGTGTAGTAGTATATTTGGACAAGATGACTGCATATTCAAAGAGAAGAGAATACCACATCCAACATCTAACCCAGATTTTCGAAAGGTGTAGGAAATACGGAATATCTTTAAACCCTAAGAAAACTATAATTGGTGTTGAGGAAGGGAAACTACTAGGTCATATTATATCTCAACCAGGAATTCGTATAGATCCCGAATGAACCAAGGAAATATATCAACTTCCCTTGCCCCATAACAAAAAGGTTATGCAATCCGTCTTTGGGAAAATTAACTTTGTGAGGAAGTTCACACTCGATTTCTCTGAAACGGTCAAACCCTTAAAAAAAATGATTCGCAAGGATGCAGAGTTTAAGTGGGATAACGAGCAAAAATATGACTTCAACAATATCAAGACTACAATATCTCAATCTCTAGTGTTGCAAAGTCTTGACTTTAGTAAATATTTTTTCCTCTATACTTTCACCTCCGACCAGTCCTTAGTTGCAGTATTGACCTAGAAGGATGATGACAAGAATGAGGCATCAGTATCATTTATGAGCAATAATTTCCAAGGATCCGAATTGAACTACCCTTCTATAGACAAACAACCTTATGTGGTATACAAAGCATTAAAACATTTCAGATATTACATCATGAAAAATCACACCAAAGTCATCATGCCTCATCCCGCAATCTGATCCCTATTCGCTCAAAAAGAGATGGGAGAGAGAAGGGGAAATTGGATGGTAGTTGTCTAGGAATTTTATCTAGATATAAAACCTACCAAATTAATTAAGGGACAAAGATTGTGTAAATTGTCTACAGAAGCCCAAGATCTAATAAATGAAGACCCCGGGTGGGAGACTGAATTAGCATTATGGTGTAGTGAAGCTTTATACATTACCCTAGGGAAATAATATTGGTATGGAAAATTTATTTTCCTCCTACATCATGGGACTTTCCCAAAAAATCTAAGCCCTAAGGAAAGGAGACCTCTCAGCATAAAATTTGCGCAATATCGCCTCGTAAATTTAGTACTTTTTCGCGTAAATTATGATGGAGTACTCTTGAGATGTATCAAATGTGAAGATGTAGAAAAGGTTATGAGGGAGCTCCATGATGGTCCTACAGGTGGACACTTTGCAAGAGATACGACATCTCACAAAATATTATGACTTGGTTATTACTTTCCTACTCTAATTAGGGATGCTCATACATACACTAGAAACTATAAATCTTGTCAAATGAGCGCTAGTAGAGAAAAGAGGGCAGTTTTCCCACTCCAACCAGTGACCATATCCAGACCGTTCGCGAAATGGGGTTTAGACGTCATAGGGGATATTACTCTGAATTCTTCAAAACAACATAAATATATAATGACTCCTATGAACTATTTTACAAAATGAGTGAGGCCATCCCTCTGACTCATGTGAATGAAAAGGTTGTAATCCAATTCATAGAACAACAGTTGATCACAAGGTTTGGGATGCCTTCCATTCTTGTTTTTGACAATGTTGCCTACTTTTATTCTACTCTATTAACAAAGTTCTCTCTGGATAAAGGAATGATAATAATATACTTTGAAAACTACTACCCATAAGAAAATGGAGTGGAAGAATCAACTAATAAAAACCTAGTGAGGATCTTTAAGAAAATAGTCACAGACAATCAGAGGAATTGGCATAGTTTGCTTCATAATGCCTTATGGGAAGATAGAGTAACAACCAAGGAATCTATAGGGAAATCCCCATACTTTTTGGTATACTAACAAGAATCCATTATCCCAAATGGGTTGAATCTTCCATCAATTCATCTTGCTCAGTCTTCAAGAGGACAACCCTCATCAGTTATTCAACAAAGAATTAATACCCTCCTCATTCTTGAAGAGGAAAGGAAGAAAGAAAAATCTAAGTTCACCACTCATCGATAGATAGTTAAATTATGGTTTGACAAGCATAAGGACAAGGATAATAGTTTTGAAGTAGGAGACTTAGTCCTTAAAAGAGATAGAGAAAACAAACCTAAGGGGAAACATTCGAAGTTTCAAAATCTATGGCTCGCACCTTTCCAGGTATTTGAGAAAATTGGGGCAGGCACATATTGGTTGCAAAATCTGAGGGGGGAACCTGACACCCTCCCAGTGAATGGCCAAGCCTTAAAATAGTACTTCTGTAAAAAAAAGAAAAATGTTTTTTTTTATGTTTCTTTAGAATATATTCTGATTGAGATAAATGTGTAGGTTTAGGGTAAGATGATTGCAAATTTCTTTTTTATTTTTGTCTTTTTTTTTTCTTTGTTTTCTCCTGTAATTAAGTTGTGTTCCATAAAGAATTGGTTGACTTTAATAAATATGGCATAGAAAACTCTGCTCCTAACTTACACTTACATGCAACATAAGAAACATTGGGAAATTACAAATTTCTTTAAGGAGATCTATATCTTGTCTTTGCAAAACAAAAAACCTTGGTAAGTAATGAAATGTCCGCCTAGTGGTCTGGTAAAGCCAAAAGGGAAAGACAGCTAGTTGGAAAGGATCACATGTACCTCTAGACAAAGATAGGAAGAATTTCACCTTGCAGATAACAGACGTCCTCCTCTCCAACTCCCTCAGGGAATTTCTGTCAGAAATAAATCAATTATATTAAAATGAGTGCAAAGTCATAGAGGGTATGCAGATAAATTCATCGAGGCTATGGAAGCTCCCTGGAAACATAGCAAGGTCTATGATGTCGGGGTGACTCCATCGGGGCTATGGACACTCACTGGTAGCAGAGCAACACCATGGCAAGGGAATAATGATAACTAAAACAGCCTCAAGCCAGAGGATGCCTTACCTGGATTTTGTCTAAGAGGGGCAATGGTCATGGTTAAGAGGAGAAAAGGTGGTATAAGGGATGAAATCCATAGGCAGGCCATGATTCACGAACCTGGGAATTTGTACACGCATGGATAGGAAATACTATAATAAAAGAAAATCCAGTTAGTTTCTCCACCAGCTTATGCACGATCTAAGCCCGAAGGAAGGAGCAGAGATTTTTTCTTCTCCCAAAGAATCGCCTTTTGTTGAGTGCTCAACACACCCTAAAATCTTGTAGAATTTTTTTCTCTTTTGGGTACCACTTGTCTTCTTTTTATTCTTTTTGAATTGAGTCTGTTGTGTAGGGATCATTAATTTTTGTTTCAATGTCTCATCATTGATCACATTCAGATTTATTTGGACCTGTCAAATTGAAACATTTTTTTCTCTACAAAGAACTTGGATTTCTAACTAAGAATTCACAGCTAAATTTGTGACCCACACACCTATTTTCGGCATCAGAGAAATCCGAGAAAAAAAATGACCCCATAGTTTCAATCATCGTCGATCACCGATGCATCATCGGAATCAGGAAAAAAAATGAAGGAGATTGTTGCCGACTATTCACGAAGACGTTTCATGAAGATGTCGATATCACATCGGCATTGACAATGTATGAAAGGGTAAGACACTAACATGGGCCATAACGAACCTCCAATCACCGATTACTAATGCATTGTTCAGAGTCGATGAAATCCCAAAGATTTAAATTATGGAAGTTTTCACTTTGATACATTGTCGAGCACCGATCACCGATACATCTTCGACATCGACAAGTTTCGAGGGGGGTAATACGAGAACACTTGTTTCAACATCTCACCGATTGTTGATCCTTGATACTTTTTTCTGCATCGGCAGAATATGACCTATTTCTTAAAGAGCTTATCTAACAAAATTCCTCGATTCTGAATAAACTCTTAAACAAAGGAGCCAATTTCAAATGCCACGTGTCTTTATCATGTAGGCATTTTGTACGGCCAGGTTTCATTCAGAATCATTTCAGGTTTCCCTGTGTCCTAGTCACACTTCCAGTTCATTATTTCTACATCAGCGTTGTACGGCAAGATGTATCGGCATCGGATTTTTTTCCAAGAGATATCAACAAACATTGTCAAAGAAAAGAATCAACTCTCGATCCACCCATTTAAATTAGCAAAATGATGGGATGTTTCCAACACAAAATAAGATTGGATTATGTCATTTAATAGGCCAATTAATTTTTCTCTACACATACGTTGCTACCCCGTGCACCAACCGAATAACGAAAATTTGAAATCGTCAATGAACCACAATGTAGCCCGCTTCTGCATTGCCAACCTACGACTGCATTTAATCTTGAGCATAATGTGGATCTTGGTGACAGATTTTGTAAAACCGCACTTACACCCCAAATTCAAGAACTGATGCAACAAGGTAAGTATTCTCTATGTTTAAATTACTAAGACAGTTTCAAACCCCAACATTTTGTATGCAAGTTTCTCATTTCCAGAGAAGTCGAAGAAGTGAAAATAGCATCTCAAGAGTTGCACTGAATTCACAGATATTCAAAACCAAGTTAAGCTAGTGCAAAGAAGAGGAAAATTCCTCCAAGGAAACCAACAACCAAACACTCTCCAAGGGCACCAAATCTGAAGGAATCAGAGGTCGGTGAATTATCTTCTCCTAGTGCTGCAAGGAAGTTGGAATTTTCTACTAAAGTGAAGCTCGTCATGAGAACATCAACTAAGAAGGCGTTTTCCCAGTCCCCTACATTTGGTGACATAGAGGCAAGCACTTGGTAAAATATAATTCTCCTGTAGTGGGGATATTTTTTCAACAGGAATAACCAGGAAGATTACCCAGAATTTATCCCCCACAATGACTCGAATGTAAGGACACTCGATGATCAAGTTTTTCCAAACATCTGGCAGTCATGCTTGCATTTGTAGCTTTTTGAACCCTGGTCTTGCCCTTTATTGAGACCCTAGGGTGGATAATTGATCATACATACATAATGAAGTGTTTGATCAATGATGAGAATCACGGATGCATCAGTGTTTTTCTCTTGATGGAAGTCCAGAAATACTACAACCTCAGGGACCCAGAGGAGCGGTTAAATGCAGATTTCGTAGTGAAATTTTATGAGTTCCATGACACCAGTTGATTGTTGGCCTCTTGGTGGAAGGAAGATAAACAATTCACAAGTTGGAGAAACTGCTAGTACGGGAAAATAAATTTGAGGGATCCATACATCTATTTGATGGCTCTAATATGTCGATTATAAAGGGAGAGGGATTGCGCTAAGTTTTAAGAGGCGTGAATTCCCCTGGCATACATTGTGGCCATCTCTGAGAGTATCTTCAACTAGGGATTAATCATCTCTAAATAGTTGAGCACCAACATATTGCAGGCCCAGACACTGAAGGATGGAGAAGTGCCAACTTTTCACATGTCATCGTACCTGTTAGACGTAATCTTTGTAAGAAATGTCTTTGCATGCATGAATCTAAGCTACCATGTCATTGAGCTACCTGCACATGTCTACTTCAGTATTTTGTGGGATAATAGGTACAAAAAATCTTATTCTCTCATCTGCAATGAATTTATAGCTCAAGTCTATTTTATTATTTTCAAGAAAGAATGCCCAAGACTATCTGTAGCAGCCAAGAAAATGATATCAAAAGTAGGCCATTGGTACCAAGAGGAAACCATGAATTATATTAGGGTTTTTGGGGCCACCGACGCACCACATTTACTCCCCTTCCATGTCACATATTGTCTCATCATGGGAGAAATCTATTATCAAACCATCATGCAGGACTATAATGCCACTTTGGTTAAGGAAAAGAAGTGAGTGTCCATACCCTATGGTTTCCATATGGGGTTTTACATGGTGAAGGATACTGCACAAGATAAATAAGAGGGTTTGAGCCAGCCAGAATACAGATTCCCCACAGGCTGATTTTGAAAACATGACCCTAGAGGCCTGGTACTTCAACATGCATCACAAGTCTCTTGTTGTTGGCCATACGCACATGATAAGTTCAACGACAAAATATTTACAGAATGTGCTTAGGACTGGGAAGAGGTGATACAAAGGAAAGATAGCCCAAACATGACCATATTTAAAGAAATGAGCATGGAAGAGTAGGTCAAAACTATAGAACAAACATCTCAGGAATGTTAAATTTTATTTTTTAATCTATTATTATTAATCTTCATTATAATAACAACATAATAAGGATCTTATTGAAAGAAACACAATCACAGAGTACACAAGCATTTATCCTGGGAAACCCTCAAGGGGAAGAAAACCCAACAAAAATTATTTAATATAGATTCAATAAACAAGTACATTGTCTCTCACAAGAGAGATCTCACCAAACAAAAGATCCACTAGAAACCCTAACTAGAACAGAGTAGCGCACCACTTAGACCAATATAGTCCTTCACCAAGATGACCAAAACCCTTTACTAAGATACTCTTCCTTGTAGTTGTGTCACTTCTCCTTGTATCTGTGTCATTCTCAGACTTGTGCACTTGATAGAGAGAGCTTGATGAGTGTGTGTACAAATGAGGTGCTAGGCCTCCTATAAATACAAGTTGTTCCCCCCCCCAATAACTAGGTCAGGGATAACCTATCCACATTACCTTTCTAATTTACATTTGACATGTCTAGCACAATAGGGCTAACTTTTCAATATAATATATATATTTTATCTTTTACTTTATCCACAAAAGGGGATAAGAATATTATTTGCAGTTACACAATATTTCAACATGCCCTCTTAACAAGAAGGATATTATTTATCTTTTGACAGGTCACTGGATGTCATCATCAACTGAACAATATCATCTGGGAAATATCATCAACTGGACAGGTGCATCAACTAGATAAAATCATCAACTGGGAAACATCATCAACTGGGTAACATCATCAAATGGGTAACATCATCAACTGGGTATCAACATCCATATAATCCACTTGGTCATCTGGAATCATGATCATTGACTGGTTCTCCATGAATCCATATTAAAGAAGTTTTGTTCTCTTTATCTTCGCACAGAAGATACTCTTTCTTTCTTTCATCTTCATGCAAAAGATACTCTTTCTTATCTTCACAGAGAATATATCTTATCTTCACACAGAAGATATCTTATCTTCACACAGAATATATTCTATGAGTTTTTCCATTCTTTTTTATGTTCTCCCTTCTCTTGTAGTCATCTATCTCACCCATCCACTGTGGATGACTACTACCATATCTTCACTCCTAGTCATCCCACATGAACTAGAGAAACTAATATGCTAGCATGGGCAAGACTAGACTCCCTTTCCATGATCCACACGGGATCATGACACAAACCTCAAGAGCCAACTAACCATTCCACATGGTCAAGGTTTGTGTTCCAGGCTACTCAATCCTTTGCCAGAGGAGAGTATCTTCCTGCTGCCCCTTGGAGAAACATCCACACTCCTCTCTATGAGGGTGGTCACACTCCTCTCTATGAGGGTATTCTAGCATTTCCCTAGAGTATCCAAAAATCAACACTCGGACAGAGGCCAACCTTGGAAAATTTCTCATTCCCCTTCTCTACGAAGGTCTCTCCTCTTTCTCCTTCTCTACGAAGGTCTCTTCCTTCTCTACGAAGGTCTTTTACTTCTTTATGAAGATCTCTTATCTTTTCCTTCTCTATGAAGGTCTACCTGTGGGATTGCTCATTCCTTCTCTATGAAGGTCTCTTCTCTTTTCTTTCTTTATGAATGTCTACCTATGGGATTGCTCATTCCTTCTCTACGAAGGTCTCTTCTCTTTATCCTTATCTACGAAGGTATCTTCCTTCTCTACAAAGGTATCCTCTCTTTTCCTTATCTATGAAGGTATACCTATGGGATTGATCATTCCTTATCTATGAAGGTCTCTTATCTTTCTATAAAGGTCTAGCTATGGGATCTGAAAAAATCTCTTGTGGTCCAAAATAGTTCCATGGTATAATACCATGTTACCCATCTATTGGGCACCATCCATCTACTGGATAACTTTGATCTCGATCAAAATATCTAGGCACCATACATATGCTTTACTAACTACACCAAATAATGATCCTCCATTTCGAACTCAGAGACATAGCTCCCTCTTGCACCAAAATAAGATCTTCTAATCATCATCCTTGAAGTTTTCTTCTGTAATATCTTGGGTGCCTTCTTGAGTTCGAACATTTCTTTCTTTATGATTTCATACTAGATCAATTTTCTCCCTCTGCATCTATAAGAATGGTACTTGAGAAACCTGAAGTTACCTACATCTCATCAACTCTATCTGAGTATCCATCTTTCTCTTCATCTTGACCATTTTTGTTCTACATATTTAGGAGCCTCCTACTCCTATATGAATACTGGATACTGTCTGGTTCTTACTGAATGTCACCATATCATAAGTCCTTCTCATGTTGTCTAAATTCTACAATTCAAGGCATAAGTTCTTTCTTTTGAGACCTTTAAACTTACTTACATCATGCTTTCTGAGATATGTCACTTAGCCAATGATCCGGATTATTTTCGGCACGAAATGAGAGCGGAGATATAATAAAGAAATGCACAAAGATATTGCAGATATTCAATAATATAATAGAAATGTATCAGAGATGCAACCATAAACTCAGATATACAGTAATACACAATTTCTATTAATGAAAGAAATGTACAGAGACTGTAAAAATACAGAGTGAAAGACTCGCTAGAATGGTGGCAACTTATCTCTGAGAAGAGATGTGACGGCTACTCGC
>SNQJ01S0073186.1:37758-49006 GCA_010110895.2 Picea sitchensis | reverse complement strand
ACAAAATTTCATAAAAATATATACATATATATAGGCGTAGGCTACATGTTCTACAAAATGGACCCTGACATTGGGATATGGGACATCTTCGGCACCGAGAAGCCATCCTGTAGAACAATTCATTGGCCGACTCCCCATCATTTTCCACCATTTGCTAGCCCACTCCTTCTCTCCTTTATGTTCATGCATACATGTTCTGTTGACGCTGAGTCTTGTTCCCATCCCACTGTCCTGTAGCACCTAACAACAATTGGACTTCCTAGGGTGGCAAGGGACGCCCTTGAGAACATGTAGCCTACGCCATAAGGTTTAACCACTCGAGCCATGAGCGAGTAGTAATTCAATGGTACTAGATAGAAGAAACCACTTAAAGAGAGAAATCGAAAATTGTAGGTCTGAAACAAGTTGAACAAGCATTATTAATGGTAGAAAAGAAACCACTTGAGAAAACCAAGAAGATGAGTCAATGGCTTGATTAAGGTTGAGAATAGGAGATTTGGTAGCATGAGAGTGGTGAGTCATGACTTAAAGAAAAAATCACATTGAATCAAATTGAATTTCTGCACTATTTGGTCCGAATTGTATCACAGTCAAATTTATGTAGTAAAATAACCAATTTAGTCGAATTTTGTAGCTTGGGTGAAAAATCCAACACTCTTCCTTACTAGAAAGCCTTTCTTGTAAAGCAATACATAGGAAAGACCCAATTGAAATCCAAGTTCTTAAATATGGACCACTAAGTGTTAATCCATGTCAACTTTCATCTGGAAAATTTCAGTATGACCTGGGACACACAAGAAGCTCAATCATTATAATGTGTTTGTGAAAATTGTACCATTACCAGGAATTTTCAATAGTGAACACCATTGCATTATCATACCATTGAAATATGAAATTAATAGATTCCCAAGATTTAGTAATCAGATAAGTAAAAGACCTTTCCTTTTGTACATTCAAAGAATTCCATATATAATAGAGGATAGAAGTAGCTATAGCTTACTTGTGTCTCCAAGATATTTTAATAGAAAGAAAGAAAATTTTATGAACCACTAAATTATTCGTTGAACTGAATCTTATCAACCACTATAACAAGGCTTATCAAAGTCCCGAGATAAACCCCCAACCAAAAAGGAATCCCTCTGAAGACAATAATGGCTCTAATACCAAATGTGTATTTTAACCTTGTATAATTATTTACTGCAAACAAATTTTCAATAAAAGAACATAAATGATACAATGGAAAATACACACATTACACAAAGATTTTTACCCTGGAAACTCAAACCAGGAAGACCATCATATTTTATATTCATTCATCTCATACATTGTTTACAATACCATATACATATAGGATCTCGTAGCATCCAATACCCTAATCCAATAACCTAGATTAGTTAACAACCCTAATTCCTTAACTGGAAATAGAAAACCATGTGTTGAAAAACCTCCCAAAAATTGACGCAAAATACCACCAAAATTCACCCCCCTCTTACCCCAGTGCACACTCGACGCAATGTAGACACTAGTTCTAACCATGAAAATAATATAACACATACCCAATAGTTCATGACCCCAAGATTAGCCTAAAATTAACCACTAAACTTAACACATTAAATCCCCACTTGGGGAAAATATAATTTTGTAGTTAAGTTAAGTTTGTGGGGATAATAATCCAAATATTTTACCACAACCACTCACATATAAAACATAGTGTTTGACTAATTAGGGCATTAAAATCCTTTCTATTAGATATATTCAAGACCCATTTAACAATAGGAACATTCTTCAAAGTGGATAACAAGGTTGGGACTGGAGGTTTGATCGAGACTCCTAGCTCTTTCAATACTAAAAATCCCTCAACCTTTTGATTTCATATTGAAGAAGAGCTAACCTTTTTTATGTATCTATGAAGAGGTATCTTAGTGACCATTCTACTATGTTCGTAACCTAGGTGGCTCTCATAAGAGGGAGGGCACCCAAGATATATTTCTATGGGTCATTGGGATTTAACCACCCTTTGTCTCCTAGTGATAATTGTATCATTTGCATTTTCACTCATATCCATGGTGTATTTCATCACCTCTCATGTTATATATTTGGAAGGCCCTCCTACTCATCATCATTTTTCTTTGGTGATTCCTTCAACCATTTTGAAGAAAGGGTTTGGAAGAGTCATAATTTTAGCTTCTTTGAGTGTTTTTAATTTATCTTTTGGCTAGTGTATTTTTTATATTTTAGGATGAAATATTCAATTATGGCATTCCAATTATGATTCAAAAACACTTAAAACCAATTGTTTCACCACATGCACATAGAGTATTGTTTTTTTATCACTTACTTGTTTATTTATTGCTTCGTAAATCTATATCTTTGATAGATTAATTGTCTTTTCTAGGAGATATTTACACATAGGAACCATTTTACCCTAAGGAGACTATATTATCTTCTCCAAGACCAACCTCCCTTGAGAATTACTAGTTGTGTCTTATATCCCTCTCAATGAGTTAGAGTGCATAATCATATCCCTTGTATGGGCTCATTATCTTCAAATTTGAAAAGTCCATTCTCTTGGGATTCTTAACTCTCATTCCCATTGAGACCATGTACTTTTGGTGTTCTTGGAGTTAGACTCCCTTCAACTAGTTTACCTTGATTTTCCCCAACTATGAACTTAGTTCCCATCATGGTAGGAACTAATCCAAATCCTAATCAATATCAATCACAAACCCAAATTTCCTTACCTTATATGGCGGGGTTTAGTATCCGATATTTTTCCAAACTAATAAATGATCCTATTCAACATAATGCTAATTATCTAGCCATGTTGACCAAGTTACCCTCAGATAACCCTAAGTTTAAGAATGTTCTAGGGAGGAAATTTCTAATTATATTAAGTCATTCCACCTTTGGTTCTCAAGAAACAACATCACAGATGACTCAGTTAGACTTCTATTGTTTCAACACATCCTCACAAGTGTGGGCACTAAATGGTATATTGACCAACATATGAATACCCATAGTATCTTTGAGTCCATTGCCAAATATTTCTTAACCATTTTTCATCTTCCATTATTCCATGATGTAGGGATTGAAATATTTAACAAATTTCATAAAAATACCGCTACATGTATAATGGATCATATCCATGAATGGCATATGAGATGGGGTTAATGTAAGGACGAAATTAATGATAAGTTACCCATGGGATGTTTCTTGAAGTCCTTACTTTCTCACATTGCTAAATATGTGGCCATGAACATGACCAAAACTAGGGAGGAATCCATCCAAAAGGATCAACAATATGATTTGATCTATGCAAAATCAAGGTATTTTTACACCATTCTTATCGATGCCCCTTGCTCTCACTCAGGTGACTTTTCTGCATTGAGGGAAACCCATTTTTTATGGTGTCATCAAGTCTATTTTTCAAAGTATTCCATACTCTTAAACCCTTAGCCCTAATTTGTATGTTTACCCCATATTGTGGAGTTATTACCTCTTACTCCCCACCCCCTGTAGGGTGTCCCCCAATGCATTATAGCTACTCTAGTGCTCCACCATATCTATCTCATTCCACATATCAAAAGGGAACTGGAACCTCTTATTCAAGTATCCTTTCACACCAACATGTGCATGGTCATGATTGTGCTAGTTCTTATTGTAGTGGAGCAAACATAGACCCATATTATCCTTTTCCTAGCCCTCTACCTACAACTTTAGTCCCTCTAGTCATGGTACCTCAACCCCTAGTCAACATTAGTCAACCTACACCTCCTCTTCAAGGTAAAGTATATGCTCAGTAAAATATTAATAATCCCCCCAACTATAATCCAAATAATAATAACAAAGAGAATAATAAGGGGAAGGGAAAACAAAATGACCAACACCAGAATCAATGGAATCAAGGTAACCAAAATCATCAACCCAATATTAATAGTAGAGGCGATTATAATGACACAAATTAGGGCCAAGGTAATAATCCACAACTAAAGAGGGAATGAACCTTCAACTCCATACTAATCATCATTTCTCTATTTTTCATGTTTACGGACATTATACCCATCAATGCCCATTTCTACTTGAGTTTCTTCTATTGAAATAGTTGGATAATTAAGATTGTGTGGAAACCACTTAGCTTATTCCATAACCCATCCTAGCTTCATCATCAAAAATAATTGTTTTGTGTAATCATTTTCCAACACAGGGATTCCTCCTCCCAGTCAACCCCCCATTTACAACCCTTTTGGTGATGGTACATTCCAATTTTTTTACATGACCTTAGTGGATATTAATTTTCAACCTAAACCCTCTAGTATGGCATGCCTTCTGAAGCATTACATACTAAATAAAATGACCCTCCACCTACTATTAATGGACCTTTGTAGATTCCCTTACCTACTATTGATATTTCCTCCAAGGTACCAAAGGTTACTTTATGTCAGAATTCGCATAACCCTCATTCACGGGATACCCATAACTATAGTATATTTGATGATTTATCTCAACACCGTGTAGTTATGTCATCTTTAGAACTCCTTCAAAATTGTCTTACAAAATGGGAGGATTTTTTATCTTTGTTGGTTGCGATCAATTCTTCAGATGATAGAATGATTGTTTTTATATCAAAAACATTGATCCTCATATTCCCACTTCTGATTCCTTCCAACTTCAAGTCAAAATCAAGAACATTTTCATTCATCGGTGCATATAAATAAATAAATCTAAACTCATAAAAAAAATTGATAATCATAGTGAAGTGGAATTGTACTTATCAGATGTCATAGTTGGAGTTGTGGTTGGAATGGTTGTGGGTGGAAGTCCCATAAAATAAATAGTTTCCATGGGCCTACCAGTGGTAGGCAAAGGAACCTACCAAAATAACAGTTTCACGTGAGTAAATAAATTGAATTTAAACTAAATTTTTTCTTTATGGTTAAATAACTACATGATAAGTGTTATAATGTGTTAATGATTGCCTAGTGGTCTCATGTACATGACATTTTGTAAAGTTACTCTTCAATAAATATCCATCTTGTAAAAAAGGTCTATCCCACATGCATCATGGGAATTTTTCTCCTTTCACTTTCTCATACATAATTGAGGTGGAGGAACTTTAAGAGTGTGAGAGAGTGGAGAGTGGTTTATGGTATTGGTCATTAGCTTAGAACCTATGGGTCCTTAGGCTAGGTCATCCATATTATGGTGGAGAGTTGTATGGATCATATATGAACTCTATACTTGAGTGCTCTCTTACCTTGTAAGATTGGAGAGTTTCCTTGAATAATAGAAGACCATCTTTCATGGATGTTCCCCTACATTGGGGTTTTACCACATAAAATATTGTGTATATTTTCTTGTATTATGGCTTACTAATTTATCCAATTCTTTGCATAGGTGATTAGACTAGTTTGATTCTTTGAAGTATGCTATTTCATATTTTCCTAATCTGACATGGTATCAGAGTCGAAAATTTCAGTAGACCAATTCTTTGGGTCCCCCTTCTCTTGTGGATCAACAATTTTATCTAGACAACCAATTAGGTTTTCATTGGATCTGAGCATATCTCACCATTTATGTGCATTTGTTTAGTGAATTGTAACAGCCTCGTCATTACGACTACAAGTGACTCAACGCAAAATAATTTTTTTTTTTTAAGAAGGAAGGCACCAACGACAACAGTTAAACAACACAACTTGATGACGAACACAATGCACGTAGATCGAGAAAAAAACAACAACAAATCAAGATACTAGCACATCATGCAACTGGACGAAACATGCAATAATCAATAGACAGATAAAAACGACTACCCGTCTAACACGAGTAAGACAACACCTACAAGATAAAGGACAACATCAACAAACCCGACACAACGAATTCGATGACCAATAATTAGAAACCTACACGGTGTGAAAAACCAAATGCATTAAGGCGTTACAAAAATAATTACCAACATCAATTAAAACAAAAAAAATTCCCACATCGAGAAGCACAAGACTCTGGCCAGGTTATCATTCACATCTATCTGTCAGGGCATGCAATGATCCCCTCAACATGAATCATGTCATCACAAGGTGATAGGCATGATAGTAGCCATGATGCAACATAAAATATCTAGACCTTTAACACAAGCTAAATCCCTCGCACTAGGAGACCGAATTAACTGTCAAAACATGAATACTATACCCGAGCACCCAATCAACAATTCAACAAGATGCAAGGTGACTGCTAGCGGGAAAAACCCCCCTATGGATACACCAAGGTTTACAATGTAGGTAGATCAATAACCGTTTAAAAGTCTCCTACTTTTCTAACTACCCCAAACATACCCCAAACTTATGCAAGATAAGTAAACTAAGAAGGATATGGTAACTATACCTTTACTCTGTGTCCAGTGTAGATCCTCTAATGCTTGATAGCTTCGCTGACTGCAAACCTCCTCCCAAGGTTGGCCTACATTCAAAGACAGATAAACATAGAACTACAAGAATACATTTCATGCATAAATAAGGGTTAGATTTTAGAATAAACATAAAACAAATGAAAACATTTGTCACATCATGTTATTGGGATAGGAAAAGTACTTCTTTTGTTGATATCACAATGATTACTTACAACCAGTGTCAACTACTTCTCCTTGAACTTGGTCTGGGATCCTCTTCACCAAGCTCCAAGTGCACGTCCGCATATATTTATCCTCTCACACTTCTTCTTGGGAAATGGAATGGGTTATTATGGAGGAAAAAGGGAAAAACTAGCAAAGCTGAAGAAATTCTCTCAACAAGGCTGCAAATTCTTGGGGCAAGGAGGGGATTTGAAACAAGCAGAGTTTCATTGTTCTTATGCTTAGATGTGGTATGAGACCCCAACACCTCCTTTTATATGGGAAAAGAATGGTTGTTCAGTTGTGTTATAACCCTAAATTGCACTAGACATGCATACCTCGCATTAGGCCATCTAACTTGCTATCTTTGCCAAGCCATCACTGAAAAAGATCTTCAAAAAAACATTGCTTTGAAGGTATACGCACCCTGCACCACTACTGACTGCATACACACGCCTGTTGACCCACTACAGCCCGCGTACACTCACAAAATAGTGCGAAAAATGGAAAATTGCATAGGATACTGGTTTTCGGGCCTTTACTTAACCGTTTGAATGCCCATAGCCAGTCACCCCAACCGTTACTATCCCTTTTGGCCTATAAAAGAAGGGCGTGGGGTCCCATTTCAAGAGGAAGCACAAGAGCAAAGAAACTCTGCCCATTTTATCAATCCTTCTCTGCCCCAATTGCAAATCCCTTGCCATTTCCCTAAGAGAGAACTGAAGAGGAGAAGAAGACGTGGAAGTAGTTGGTGCATGGTGATGAGGAGCCTAGGACCAAGTTCGAGGAGCATTGTCGGTCTCATGTTGTAAGCAAATTTTTGTGAGATTAATATAAAGAAGTATTTTCCATCCCGCCAATTGACGTCTTAAAACTTATATGATTTGTTTACATTTCTTGTTTATGATGTCTAACCCATTAATCCTTATGTAGAATGCATTCTTGTAGTTTCTTATTTGTCTTTTGATGAATGTAGGTCAGCCTTGGGAGGTGATTTGCAGTCAGGAAACAACCAAGTGCAAAGGGATCGGCACTGGATGCGAAGTTTTAGGTAGGCCTACCAGATCCCTCTCTCTTGTCTTTTATGTATGATTGCGGGGTAACATTGGGATAGTGATTAAAATTAGGTGACTTTAGACAGTTTGCTCTACCTACATTTTAGACCCTTGGTGTAGTCTGTAGAGGTGTTTTCCTGCTATAGCAGAAATAACAATCATACCAAGGAGACCTCTAGTGTTTTTTGGGGATATATGTTTTGGGTGCTTTAATTAGTTTAACTGTCTTTTTGAGTTTTTGTAAGTTTCTGTGTCTTTAAGGGATTATGGTCTTCAATACCAGTACTCCCTACCTGGTTTGCTTGACTGTTAGTTTTAATTTTGTTTGAGAAGTTATAGAGGTGTACGCGGCCTGTAGTGGGTCTGGACATGCACATATGTGCCCTACCTTTGGACATCCCGCGTACATACACAGGCTGCTGAAGTGTCAGTAGCGTGCCTGTGTCAAGATTTTTTTTTTTTTCAAAGAAGAGGCAGTCATCCTCTTCCCCGATTGAAGCCATACTTCTTAGGGGTTTTCTTGATCTAGTCATGGTCTCTGTTGTTACAGTGTTTCAGCCTGGGTTTGATGTTAGTTTATCTTATTCTTTAAAAGATTTCTTGTGTTTCCTAGCCTTTTTTTTTACCTTTTTTTATCTTGAAATTTTAAGAAAAATCTGTTTCATTTTGAAAAACAATTCCCCCTCATGGCCGGGGGGGGTCATGAATCGTGTATTCATCAGTTTATTTTAGAATATTTTGTTACCTCTTCTTTGGATTGGAAGAAAATATAAACAAAAAACTTGGTTTGTTAGGTCTCTTTCTTTCTTGGCATTTGCTTTGCATTGTTATTTGGAAAAAGAAAAAGAATTAGCATAGATTTGTGTTTTCTTCTCATTTTGAAAGCATTTCAAAAGAAAAATAAGAAAAATAATCCTTCTTTTCTAGTGTTCTTATAAGTTTCATTTTTTTGCAAGATCCTTAACAACATTAGTTGCACTACCACACCCCTTTTGACTGAATCAAGCCTTAAAAAGAACGCTAATTAAAATTAATTAGACTTTATGTTTGTAGGGTCCATCAACTAGTCTAGGCTGGAGAGGAAACTCTTCAAGGCTATAAAACAAACATATGAGTCTGATCTAGAGAGTGTGAAAATTCCAGTAAACGTGAAAGTTATCCGGGACCCCCCTCTAACATAGGGGATAAACACAAGGTCGCGTGCAGAAAGGTAGCATAGATAACCCCTCCAAAGTCGGACCAAGCATAGTTGGGAACGCATATAGAGGACTTGTCTTGGGATTCTGTTGATCACATTTTCCATGGAGCTTCATGGGTCTCGAATCTGTTTGAGGTCCTCATTCGTCTTCTGGACCACTTGCTTTCGATACCCTTGATAGGTTTTGGGCTTGATACCCTGCTCATTGTGGTCCACTCGACTATCGACTGTACCTATTTGGTGACTGTTCGTGAACTGCCAACCTAGTTTCCTTTATTATAGGGACTTACATAGGTGACTGTGGGGGTATACTGCGGTACCTAGGGAAAATGTCGGGCCACTCTTTGAAGAGTATACCTGGAGGGTGCTTCTGTGTTCGAGTTTCACTTGCACTGGTAAGTTGCTCTAGTGTTGGTTGGCGTAACTGTTCTTCCAACTAGATAGTGATCTGCTTGATTTTCCTTTAGAAGATTTTAGTGTGTTCTCTATGCTCCCTAGTTTTCCATAGTGAGTTAGTTGGTCATTTCTTTGGGTCTCTGAACTAGGGTGGTAGACTGCCCACTCTGCCAATTGTGAGGAATTTTCGGTCTTCCTCTTAGAAATGTGGAGCCGCCTCTCTATAGGCATTATTTTGATAACACTGGTTCTCCAGAGTCAGTGTGTGAGACTTTTACGGACTTGAACGATCCCACAAGGGGAGAACCTGCACATAAGATCTTCATGTCTAAAGTTCCAGATGATAGCAACCAAGGAACCCCTTCGCAAGGGGATTCTTGTGCTTTTCCTTTCTTCGAAAATGTTGGTGTCCCTTTGATGGCCACTTTGTACATTCCTGGGTTGAATGTGGGACTATCAGTTTTGTTGGGTACCTTTCCAAATGTCCCAAATGATATTGATGCTTCTCAGTCAAGAACTTTATTTCATGGGCATAATGTTGATGTTCCTTCGTCAATCAAGTCTTCTCCTCCTCCTTCTCCCGCCTATGGTGAAAGTACAGTTACTATTAACTGGAAGTCTAAACAAAATAGAAAGAGGAAGAATAGGAAGAAGAAGTCACCAACCTATGCAAGTCATGTTGGAGATGGGTCCTCAACCTCTACTAGTCATGTTGAACACCAGCATTCAGCCTCTACAAGTCATGCTGGGGGCAAGCACTCGACCTCTGCAAGTCATGCTGGGGGAAAAAGTCTAGTCACTGCTAGTCATACTAGCAATATGTCTGTAGCCTCTACAAGTCATGTTATCGACCCATCACCAACCTCTGCAATTCATGTTGGAGATGTGAAACCAGACACTGCTACTCATGCTAGGGGCATTGATTCTGTTGAGAAACCTAGACAGATAGGATGTAAGCCTAAGTTCCTTTGTAAGCTTTGCAAGGGAGATCACCTTACTCATATATGCCCTAGCCTTCCAGAGGTATGAAGATTGTGGTCTCTGTCTGCAAGCTTTTCTGATTCTGAATCTTCTGAGGTTTCCTCACAACTTATTCAACCATTGGTTGAGAAAGTGGTCATGTCGATGCAGTCATCGGCTGATCCCACTCCTCTTTTGGGGGGTGAGGTGCTTTTAGACCATGTAGTCTCTTAGACTTTTCAGCCATTGGTTGAGAAAGTGGTCACACCGATACAGTCTTTGGCTGATCCCACTCTTCTCTTGGAGAGTGTTGAGTCTACCAAAGTGGTCACGTCGTTGTAATATTCGGTTGATCCCACTTTGCTCTTGGAGAGTGATGTGCCAATCGACTATGTTTTTAGCATTTCCAATTCAGTTCTTTTAGAACAAGGGGGCATTCCGCTCGCTTCAAGAACACCCCCTCCAAGCCCTAGGATGGTTTCCTTTGATTGGAATGATCTTGTTGAGCCTCATCTTCCCTCTTCTGCACCTTTTCAAATAAGGGTAGAAGTTAATTCAACAAACATTTATCGATGTATTGTGGATGAAGGGGCCTCCACAAGTATTTTATCCTCCTCGGTTTGGAAATTCTTGGGATCTCCTGAGCTTGTGTCTTCTTCACATGAGTTGTTGGATTTTGACAAATGTCCTAGTGAATATTTGGGGATTCTTCCTTAGTTTCCTATCTCATTAGGTGGGAAGATTGTCCTAGTCGATGTTATAGTGGTGTAAGGCCCATTAGATTTTAATATTCTTCTTAGGCGTGATTATGTATATTCTATGAATGTTGTGGTCTCTACGTGTTGGCAGCCAATTCACATTTTTCATTGTCTCATAAGCTGCCTACACCAATGTTTCACAAACATTGAATTTTCGTCGCAAATTTCAAATGAACGAGGCCTTTATTCTTTGCGCCTTTTCGCACGCTTGTCTTCGGAAAGTCTTCACAATTGTAAGCATGAAAATTTCTCCTTTCGAGGTCACATTTCGATCATT